>CABIKL010001168.1:0-16645 GCA_902196195.1 Aptinothrips rufus | reverse complement strand
GCCCGCGCCCTGCCAAACCGGAGTTTCGCCGCCAAGCGAGCGGAGAGTCCTATATATGCCCCGACGAAGGGGCATATGTAGGGCTCGGAGCGAGCGAGGTGGTGAAACGCAGGTTCGGCGGGAGGGCGGGCCCATCTTGTTACCATTAGCAGTGAAATTCCACTGTTCTGTGTCAATTGTGCCATGCTGCGTCTACAGTGAAACGAAATTGGTAAGTGCATAATATACTTACTATTAACATTGAAATTATGAAGCCGAACTGTTGATGTTAAACGTGTTTTAAACTCAAAGAATGTTTTTCCATTATTTTTTTTGGTCATGTCGGTTTTGTTATCCCTATAGAATAAAAAGCTTAGCGGACCTTAGCGCACACTGATAGAAAAAAAAAACGCCAGAAAAACACTAGAAATTTCGAGTCTCGTCAACAACTTGTCAGGACCGTTCCCCAGAACTGCCAAGGATTGCTTACTTCCTTAAGGAACATCTTCGGTAAATTATACGGGTGATCCGTATATTTTCCATAGATTTCTATAGGAAGGTACGGATTTTGTCTTACAGTGCACACATGTCGAAAGCAATGTTGCGTGTACGTAAACTTTAGATTTCATTTGGTGATACTTCCAGTTTTATGCTACTGGGTGATTTGGTCAGCATTCAGCGACACCTTCATGCGCGTTGTCTTCCAGTCCGGTGAAGTGGCAGTTGTAGCGAGGGGCGGGGGGGGGGGGGGGGGGGGGGGGGGGGGGGGGGGGGGGGGGGGGGGGGGGGGGGCTCCCAGCGTGCAGCGTGCTCATTACGCCCTCCTACCGCGACGATTATGCAAAACAGATATGTTGTCTCTGTACTCCAACTCACTCCAGCGCCGCAATGGCCTGGTCCTCAGAGAAGCCTCCATGTAAATTTGGCTTCAGGGTAGAACGGAAATAGAGATAAACTTCAGAATTAAGTTGAACTTTGGTCATAAATGCGGCACGTGAAACAGCGTGATATGAAAAAGAAAACAAGAATGAGTGTACAGATTGAATTTCAGGTAGTTGCTGTTTACAACACACTGATTTCTTTACATTGAAGAATTCCGTTGTGAAAATTGAGCGGTTACTTGACTGGATGGGTGTTGAACCACTCTACGAATTTGTTTACAGTTTACATGTTATTCGCTTCTGATTTTTATTGATTTCTGTTTAAGAAAGCTGGCAAACACAAAGACTGTATTTATCTGCGCTGGTTGGTCATTTTCTGCCTCAAAACGTGAAATTCGATTCTTTAATTTTCTTTCGATTTATCTTTTAAGTGGCTGTCGTTGACACACCGCAGTTCAATTATGCGGAGTTGCTGTTCCACATTTCCGTAAATCGCAGTAACAATACGGGCACTCGTAGATGTTAGTGTGGGTGACAGGCCGCGGGGCGGGCGCTTGTAACCTACACGAGCACGCACTGCTGGCCCGCGAGCACGTCCTGTACGGGCGATCTAGTGAGTGCAATTATGTGAATTTCACACAACTTGAGCGTGCCGCACACGCACACAGCGGCTCTCTGCATGTCACCGGCCGCCGCGCCGCGCTGAGAGAATATTGTCATCCTTTGTTTTTGCGAGTTTTCACTTCTACAGCGGTCATGCAAAAATATTATTCTTGGCCCAGCTAAATTTTTAGCTGGTATGCTAAAACTTTTAGCTGCACAGGGAACTCGCACAGCTAACGCAGTCATGGACTGATTCTAGCTCCGGAGCTACATATATCTAGAGACGCAGCTAAAGTCTTCTGCAATGCAGTTAAAATTTTGCAGAACAGCTAAATTTTTGGTACTGTGAGATGGATTGTTTTACTTTATATACGACCAAATCGCTTTCGAACAAAGTCCAGTTATTATTAAATTTTAGTGAATTTTTCATTGTGAGGAGTTTAATGTACTTGTAAGGAGAACAATGCACTTGAGACTTTTAAGTGCATTTTGGTCTCGTTACAAGTAGAATTCACTTATTCCAAATACACACTTTTTTGCGGTGTACCAGTATGAGCCGTATACCGTACATTGCAAAAATGAACGTTTTCAAGGCACTCAGTAGACCCAAAGTTGCATTTTCCGTAGAAAGTTCACGTTTTTCTTCGTGCCTTCGAAAATTGCAAGAATTCCACAAAACAAAACAAAAACCAAAAAAGAAAACTTGCTCAACCTAATTCAGAACTTGTCAACGGCTCCCGTAACTTAAAATAGGTGTCTGCAGCCCGCGTCATCATCATGCGCTAATACTTGGTGTCTACTTTAATTCTTGTACGTGTGCAACTAAAATGCTGAAGGGGCCGAGATGGGGGTAGGGGGAGCACGAGGAACAAAAATTAAAATGATCTCGAGCAGTCTTGTCAATCGCGCCATGCGTTGCTGAGCACTCCTCGCCCTCCTTCGCCCGCAACGGACCGTTGAGCGTTGACTCTGGCTTATTGAGGCCACCTCAATCCCGTCCCCTCCTCTGCCGTCCACACCCCCTCCTCCAACCCCCGAACGTACTCCGCCTCACGGGGCTGCTTCCTCGTTTCATTAGGCATCACCTTATTGCGGACGCGCATATTGCCTGGTTCATTGGGCAGCGAGCAGGATACACCATGTGGCAACATAGAGCAACACTGACAAAAATGGCAGGAATAATTCCTTAAAGATTTAGACTTTTGGTATAAAAACTTAAGGGAATTTCTATTTTATTGAAACATTTTCAAATTTTCTTGATGTATATTTTTACTTTCTCTAAAAAAATAATGAAACATTTTTGTTTTCTTTTCTTTGCAGAGGAACATTGTCATCAGCAGGATACAGCCAGAGACATTCCAGCTCTGCTATGCTGCATTATCGAGGTACTTATACACGTGCGGGAAGCAGAGACCTACACTGCAAAAATCAAACCAAATATCGAAGGAATGTTCGAATGTAAATTCGAATGTTTGTGGAACTTGTCGATTCGACGGAATTATTCCTTCGAACTGTCGTCGGCTTCGCCATTCGAACGTCCATTCGAAGGAAAGTTCTTCGATTCGACGGGTTCCACAAACCTTCTAACATTCGAAGGATTTTTTCTTTGATTCGACGGTTTGAGTTTTGCACTGATCGTGGAAAGTGAGACCGGACTTCCACTCATATTCGCACACCTGCAGCCGTAATCAGGTTGTATTTCGAAATTGCAACGTGGAATTGTAAGTTCATTGATGACATATTTTATTACTTGAATTCACATATAAATCGAAAAAGTTGTTCTCGGGCACTCGTATGAAGATCATCTTACGTATATATAGAGTCGTTAAATCAAGGATTTAGTCTAGATTGACACAGGGCCATTGTAAATTGCTTACGAATAATCTGGCCCAGAACCAGGCGCGTAGATGGGGGATACTGGTTTCACCCAGTTCACCGAGCACTTGGCACATCCTTACCCTAGTGTTATGACCTTTTCATCGTATTACGAACAAACTTGTTAGTCTTTGCCGATTTCTATTGGTGTATCATGTGTACGATATGGGTTCTTTCAGATCACGAACAAATATTGGGTTCGTGAGGAAAGGAGAGTGCAAACGGAACTTGTGCAGTGATAACCCCTCCGCAACGCCTCTGATGATAGGACTTGACCAGCAGTCGGACTGCACTGTCGCAGGACAACCGGCCGCATCCAGGGCTCCTGATACTACCTACCTGTGATTACCATAACGACACTCGCTAGCCCCTAGCGGAGCACAATCACTGCTGTCGGCGGAGAGGTAGTTATAATGACGCTGGAATCAGAAATATGTGATTAGAATGCGCGCAACCAGTTTTCCAGGACGGGCCGCTGCATCTGGATCCTCGCCGTGGCGTGGCGTGGCGTAGTGCGACGTCCGTAGAGGGTGCATGCAGAGAGCAGAAGGGTTGGCACTGCGTTGCTTACTGGCACGGCTTGCGTGGCTGAAGACCTTGGAGAGCCTTGTGGGAAGAGTCTTGCCATCGGCACGTGACACTGTTTCAAATGCACTGAAAAAACAAATATGCTCGAGTACAAATTTAGCCAACGTAAAGCGCAAAAGTTCATAAAGTCGCAACTGTGACGTGTTTTTAATTAATTTATTTTTATTTGTTTAAATTGAATGAAAAGTAAAGAAAAAGAGGATAAGTTTTCGAGAGGATGTAGAAATAGAAATTCACCAGGACCTAAATTGGAAATAGACGCAAAGTTACGTAAATTACGTAAACTATCTCTAATGCGCTCGAGTTCTTCGAATTAGCCTCGGATTTCACTCGATTTTTGGTCGTTGGAGCAGTTTTAGTCTTTCCCCTGAGACGATGTGAGGGAATCTCTCTCCCCGTCGAGTCGCTCGAGGCGTGCGCGGCGTCCAGTGGGCCGAGCCCAGTCCTCTCCTCGCTCCGCCGTCACTGCGCGTCGCGACGCATGCCAAAGGTGGACACTGGTCGAACTGCTCGCCGGACGGGACCGGTATGCAATCAGGCTGTACTGCATACGCAGGGCAGGCCAGGGCAGCTGGATTGGGTGGGTCACTAGCGGGCATCAGCCAGCAACCCCTCGAGCGTGCAGACTCTCGTTCGTCCGTATGAGGAGAGACGTGTGCGTGCTGCATGCGGGATGGTTTATCCCTGAATATAATCTGTGTGTAATGATATCGTTGACCGATGCTTGATTCACTGAATCTGAGCTGCGCAGCGCGTTTCGTCACCATTTAAAAGTTCTTATTTATTCTGGACAGAATGTTTCAATATTAGTGGGTGCCTCAGGGATTCTTATGATAGATTCTTAGAGAACTCAACAGAAACTAAAACATATTTTTTTTCTGAATTACTAACAATGGTTACATGGCTCGGAGTTGCTGTATGCATTCTCTCATTGTTATCCTCGTATACGGTGATTGGAGGAACAAGTGCAACATTGTGCTTCTGTTATAGTTTTCTTCAATTTTCTGTCAAATATGTAAAACAATATATTACTGTTGCTGCAAAAATTTCATAGTGTCATCGACAAAAATACATGGCTACGAACAGTAAGTTATTTGTAAGTGAAAGTGAATGAGTCTCAGGCGTAAATACAAGGGCAAGGGGTGGGGGTGGGACGACAGGTTCATCCCCCTTCCCCCCTTTCCCTGAAGAGTGGGGGCGCTGCCTTGGCAGGTCCTGGAAGGTGCACCTGATAGTAGACAATTTGTCCTACGTCGCACGTCGACGTCGCACCCCCCTTCAAGTCTTTTCAGTCCGCGACTGATGGGTCTTGTCTGGAAGAACATTCAGTAACGAAGAAACCTTAACGCACGTCGTCTTTCAAAGGGCCAAGGAAATCTGAATTCATCTCGGAGATGTGCAGAGTGAGATTGTGCGATTTGGAAAGCGAGCCTGGTCCGACCTTTGTATGTGTTTGGTTCGCCCGCCCAGATACCAACTTCACGAGCTTGATCCCGCCGAAACCTTTTTCGCTTTCACGTGCTTTGCAAGGGCTGCTTATTTTGTGAAGCCCGACGAAGCCGTCCAGCCCTGTAAATAATACGAAATATGAAGGAAGCAGACGGTTTTCGTGGTTTTTTGTTTGGTTTGAGGTGGCTGTTTTCTATTACTTGACGTTGGGTGACCTTTCCGCCCTTTTAAAGCGTCAACCTGGGAGAAACTTTACGAACGAAAAGACTTATGGTGGGCCTTCCACAGAGGGTTCAAAATCTGTATGTACTAGCCTACATAGTTTAAGCATGGTACAAAGCCCAACTTTAGTTGTGCTGTTTCATTTGAATGTATTGCAGATGGGACAAACAATATAGCAAGTAGTTTTATCCTTTGGACCCGTTTGGGTAGGAGCGGCAAAAAGCGGCATGTCCTGGTTCGGATGGGAACAACCTCTGGGTCTCTGCGCAGTTGGGCTCAACTCCACGCCCCTTTGATAGACCTCCTCATCTGCTCTCGGGCAGTACAGTTCGTTTCTGCGCACCTTTCTCAAGCCCTCCATCCCTTTCAACTCTCCATTTCCCCCCAATCCCCTTCATTAGCCATCCAGTCACTTTCTTTACCTCGCCCTCTCTCCTCCCTGGCCCACGTGTAAACCTCTGAGTAGGACTGTGCGAGGCTGTGACGCCCACACGGTGTTCGCCTTCTTCCAGACGAGCGGCGGCCATAGCAGTGTGCAAAGCGAAACGAGAGGCAAAGAGAAGGGTGTTAAAACTAACTATCCTAGCCTTCCTCTCCCCTGGCCCCGCCTCGGCGGAATAGTGGGCCCCTGCCCCTACCATAAGAGAGAAGAATAAGTCCCCCACCCCTCCTTCCCACCCCCTGCCCTGGTGGTGTTGGCGGGGGTAAGTTTGCGAAAGGCTGACCGTGAGTCCCGCGGGACGGCCGGACACTACAGGGTTCGAGCCTCCGCCGAGCCGTCAACCCCTGGAGGCCGGGGCACATTGAGTGAGTGGTGGGAAGGGGTGAGTTAGAACTGACATGTTGGGTCGAGTGACAGGAATGTATGCCAACTTTTTGTACAAAAGGGCCGGATCAACTGAAATCGTCATAACGGATTCTGAAGAACTTTTTGTGCTTGACTTTAATTGATCATTAACTCGTGACGTACAAAATTCTTCAAGAAAGTGACAAAAATAAACAAAATCTTTCTAAGTCGAGTTCAAAGTTCATGTAAATTAGAGCTAAACCTTGAATTAATGTTCCTAAGAATCGTAATCCAGACAAACTTCAATTGGATAAGGCAAACAAATTATCGAGATTTAAAGAGCGCTCTTTTCTACAAATGATTTCGAATGTGCACCTCACTTTTAACCGAGATCTTCCGTACCGTGAATTCCACCCGAGTAATCGTTTAGCAGGGTACAAAGCGTCGTGCGTGTGTTTGTATGTCTTTGCTACTCTAATGCTCACCAGCTAGCAACTCCCTGCTCTGCACATTCTCTTCGGATGTTGGCGATGCCACCTCATCAGGCACGATAACCGCAAGAGCCCCTGGCTGGAAATGACTGGGCTGTTGCTTCCACGGTTAGAAATGTCCCGCCCTGGGACTTTGGTGACCCCTATTGAAGTTCGTAGATTGGGTTAGCGCCGGGCGATGGAGAAGAGTGTGCAGGGCTCGGTGAGGGGCATGTAGGAGGCCGAACATGTGGGGGATCTGAACGCTTGAACACTGTTTGAACACGCTAAAGTCACTCCTTGCCGTGTTCAAACCACAACCCTTGCCTTCCTCAATTGCCGCATTTTAATGAGCGTTGGCGAAACATAGAGGAATATCTCTGCAGGATGTTCGACTTGCAACGATTTTACCTTGTTTCATTTTTTTTTAAATTTTACATGTGCGTGAAATGTTTATCACACAGTGGAACATAACCAAAGGGTTAATCATGACCAAAATTTGTGTGCAATGCAGCTTCGCTTCCAAGTTACTGCAGCAACTTCAGACAACTTTAAATTCAGCAACTGTTGCGACAGCTTCACTCAAATTTCAGCAACTTTTTTACTGTGTCAATTTAAATTTTAGCAATTTAACGTCGACCTCAATTTAACTCTAACAACCTGACTTCAATTCTTTTTTTAACTTAACAACTTTGCAAAAGCTTTACAAGAACTCATGTACAACTTAATTACACTTCGACTTACACTTTACCAACTTCCTTCCAAATTCGATGACATCCGATCTCTGTTGGTTTTCTCGAGAGCTATGTGCGCTATCTGGGTTCGCAACACAAACCAGAAGATACATCGAGCTGTAAGCGTTGCCCATGGCGTAGGTGTGAAGACCGAATTGTTTGGAACTTACGAAAAAAGTAAAATAAAAAAGGACAATCAAATAGAAAAATGAAAAGAAAAAGACGCCGACAGATAAGTCAAAATTGATGAAAAACGTAACATAAATCTCAAGCTCAAGATACAAGGAATAACAGTCATTCGTATCAAATTGATTTCGTAGCGAGACATAATAAACAACTTGAAAGTATCGGTACAGCTCGTCAAACCTTTACCTATACTTTTTTCTGTTCTCCACCACAAGTTATAGTGCTCGTGCCTTATTGACGCAAGGCGCAAGGCAACGTCTAATATTTGTGATAACAGATAGACAAGCATTGACTTACGCACAATAAAGATATCTTGAGAAAATGCACACACCGCTTGTTGTGGTTTAGATTAAATGAGACGAAACAAAGGATGACCCCGTCACTTTACCTGCTTAGATTGACCTGTCGCGAGTGCCGCGGTTCTGCGCACCTCCGTTTCTCCACCCCTCTTTTCTACCTGCATTCCGAAGAGCTGAGCACGAGTCTTTTTGTTTCTTGCAATGAGCACGCGTTAAAGCGTGACGGAGTGGAGGGGTTGCTGTTAATTGACTGAGTGCAATAATTAGACCTCGACTGCATGCAAGACAATAACCCGTTTTCTTTCTTGTTTTTTTTCTCTTTCTTTTTTTCATACTGGTCGCTTCGTTGCATTTTTTTTATAAATACGGTCGTGTTCTGGGCAGTAGGCAAGGAATCATGTACTGTGGTCCGGAGTGTACACTAGGCAGGGGTAGCACGCGCCTGAGAACAACTGATCATTAACATCCCTGCGAATCAAAACTTTACAATGCGACAAAAAGTCACTCACAAAAATGGTTTGAGTGTTGTGAAGAGTAGACAATAAACAGTCGTCCAAATATCAAGTAAGTACCGTAAAGGCAGATCTGAAAGCGTTGAAATGCCTACATTAGTGATCCAAGCCTTTGGTTGTACGTGAAATTCGAAACCTGCATACTGAACTTCTCACAAGAACATTAGTGACGGGAGGAAGTATGAATTTATCTATGACAGAAATCGATACAATTAAATGGGAAGGTGTTTACTTTATAATAAACTCTTTGTTCTCAACAGCTCGAAGAAGGTATTTCAGACTGGTTTGCTTATTTTGTTTTCGTGGGTGCACGGTTGGAGGAGTATAGAGTGCAATATAGTGCAGCAGAAGATAGCGAGAATTTGAACGAATTAACGAAGTATTCGGGGCTCGGCAACTCTATTAATTTTGTGGGTGCGTATTTTGGAAGCATTGCTGAACCACACTGCAATGTATTACAAAGAATTCCAAAATACGTACCTCGTGCATGAGAAGCGCAGGAAACACAGACATCTCGCTGCGAGGGGCAGATCACTCGAACAAACCCTTCCAGACTTCTTGGACTTCCATTGGACTTCCTACAGTAAATGTAGGCAATAAACTGTACACAACCCCTGAAAATAGGCAAAAGCCTGTACATGTGTCCTCTTTTATCCGCGGACTTCCAGTGGACTACCATGGACTACCAGAAATTTGTACACCGGACTTGCTGAGTGATCTGCCCCTCGTATCGCTGTCACTATAAAAGTAGAAAATTCCGAATGGACCGAAACGTTCTAATATGCGACAGCCAACTCCAATACTCTAACTTTAACATGTATGGATAATGTTCACTCATAAATAGTTTGACGGCACGATTTAAACAATATTCATTACACGTATTTCTCGTGTTCATTTATAAGCAAGCAACATGCTTTTGTTCGTTTACTTCTCGTCACAGATTTCGAAAGAACCCGCCCTTTACCATAAATACACCGTGGCCTCTCCCTCTGTTCTGGAACCGACGGAGCCACCGACGCGGGTGTGCACTACCGTAGTTGCGGCGGATGCCACCAGATCGCACCAGCAGGCCCCCGTTCATTCAGACTTTACTGGCGGGAAAATCAATACGATGCGCGAGTTCGGACAGACGTTTGAAATCTGAATTCGTCCTCTTAAACGTGAAAACTTTTGAAAAATCGTCAAAGGAACAACGCATTCTTTGTAGATTAGTAGTAGGGACTCATATTACCTTACCGGAATTCCACAATGACATTTTTCAGTTTCACGCTATAAATAGGATTGCATGAAATGCTAACATGTTGTATTCCGCGCAACTGCAACAATTTCTGTGTTGCCTTCACATCGTCTCGCAGGTAATTTCAAAGTAAAAGAGGCCGGCAGTGAGGATCGCAAAGCTCGTTAGGGGATAAAAAAGCAAACGCGTCGAATGGGTTGCCTACCCACTAGGCGCTCGCACTCAACAAATCGGGCATGGTTCCGTCGAGTCGTCCATGGGGAACACATAGAGTTATATGAAGAAAAATCGTAAATGGTTAACTATTATAAATCTCTTCCAAGAAACCCTGACCCATCCGCCATTTTCGGGGAACTATACTCTCTGTATTGTTCTTGTTTTTTCTGTGGCTAACCACTTCCTCATCCTGCAGCGCATACGGTGGTTTCAGAATAGAGAGAGAGCTAAAAACTCAAATTAGAATGGAATGTCCCCGTCCCCCCTTTTTTTTCCTTTCACCCCACCCTCATTTTTGGGGCATGATTTGGCCTGCCCCCTTTTGCTTTTATCTAGTTATTTCTTCCTCACATTCTTCGAAAGAGACCAGTAGGAGATCCGCCAGGTGGGTGGGTGTGGCAGTATTTTGGGGCGAGGCCGCAGTCACGGTCATAGAGCATCACGTCGTACACTGCCAGTTTCAAACCTCCAAATTGAAGTGCTAGCCTTTAAGCCTTATGGAAAGTTACCATAGGCCATTCCCACTTCCTTCAAGTTGGAGGGTAGAAATCTTGCTGTGTAGAGGACAGTGCCAGCCCACTCGAAGCGCTACGCCCGAGGTCAGCGGTCAACCCATTTGATATTCAATGTATATTTACCGATATTACGGACCTGCAGTGTTGTGCTTTAGATTTGGACTGTATGGGATGCTTGCGAAGTTATACCGACATGCCATTCCTAACAAGTGCAATTTGCACTTGCAATTTGGATATGATGATTCTTTTTACCACATGACTGCTCGCTGCACACGAAGCAAACTGCAGTGAACTCAACAGGTGCGAGAGAGATATCGAGATCACCTCCTTCATCTCGCTCCTGTAAGCAAAAGCACTTTTAATTCATTGTGTGTATAGGCGTGATATGAGAACGCCCACCACCGGCCCCCGTTCTACACCACATGGCACAGGAACCTCCGTGTCCGCACCGCAACGCCTCCTTGTTTGGTTTGCTCGTCCTTATTGTTTTGGGGATGCATCGTAACCCATCCATCAGATCGCCACGACCAGAGCAGAGCAGACCAAAGCATGCGGTGCGTGCCGAATAGCCTCATCAATTACAACCCTCGCTCCAGGTGCACCTTATTGATATGGGTGTTCTTTTTTGTCTCATTTTTTACGGGTTATTAGGAACTAACCCGTCCTGATGTTTATTTTGCTGTACTCGTAGAAGAGCTGAGCTGTCTTTAACGTGTAATTAGTATACGTTCTGTGTTCTAGTCTTCGGTGCATGATTGACAAGTGTTACAGTACTGTTTCGATCTGATAAGCACTTATGCATTTGTCAGTAGACCTTGTTCGCAATTATTGTCAGCAGAAATACGAAAATAACAAATCTGACCACACGGACCCTTTTTTCAGGTAACACAGCTTGGTCAGCAAAACGGCAGGGATTAAATGACGAAAAAGAACGTCATTATGACATCACCTGCCGTTTTGCGGACCCAGCTAGATGCGTAACGTAGGTTGGATTGCCAAATTAAAATTTTCACAGCTAATTTTTCGGCTTTGTGGCGGCACGAACACCTGTCATCACCTCTTTGTTGCTGACGGTATCTGGGAGGGGGAATGTGGTCGAAGAATCGCGTGCCTTCCAAGATAAGAAACGCCAGCGGAAGGAATCGGCGTCAAGAGCTCCGCCCCTTCCGCTCCTTCCCTGGAGCACAAAACCTTCTGTTTCAGTGCCCCGTAGATGGATATCAAAGGCGAGAGTAGCGTTGTCATCTTCACGTGACTAGATGCCTTGTTTCGATTGCATGTGTTGGGCTTAAACGGTCAAAGTTCTAAGCTGATGCACAGATAACTATAAAAATACATTATGGAGAATGTCCTTTACATTTTGTTGCTCAGAGAAGAGCCTAAGATGAAAACCAAGATCAAAGGTCAAGCAGACCGCTACAGCCTGCGCCTATTAATATTTCAAAGTACCCAAGCGTTGGCGACGTACGGTCATACACTGCAAATAAAGTCTGTACGTCACCACAGAAAATGTACAGGAAATTGGGTACAGAAAATGCACGGACATTCTGTACCAATTTTCTGTACATTTTCATAAGAAGGTATGCACCGATACTGTAGAATATGGTAGAGGTTCTGTACTTTCCCTGGCACGGAGCGTCCGGGAAAATTGTTGATCAGACTTTTCTGTAGTAAATTCTGTGGGTTTTGCTAGCAGTGATGTGGTTATGGCAACTCTCTCCCCTTCCAGTCTCTCGAGCCAGTCCCTGCCGATTCTCTCGTGCTCCTTTGCATTCGTGCATTCATAGAAGGCGGTGAGCTCTGCTGGCTGTTGTTTCGCCGCAGTATTTGAGCTCGAATGAGTAATGGAGGTTGTTTCTAGAGCACAGAGTGCCCGCGCACCTCAGCGCCCTGGACGAGCGGTAGATAGAATGAGGGTCGTGCGTCACGGGAGTCTACATGACTAGTAATTAAAATATTATATGTTGTTGTAGCCAGTGTCAGAGGAAATCTGTAGGTAGGTCGGTGCCCGATGATACTGTAAATATAGACAAATACACGCACAGAAAGTTTCAATTCTTCAACTTGAAGGAAGTGGGAATGACCTATGGTTATTCTC
The DNA here is from genome assembly GCA_902196195.1 of Aptinothrips rufus. NCBI lineage: Eukaryota > Metazoa > Arthropoda > Insecta > Thysanoptera > Thripidae > Aptinothrips > Aptinothrips rufus. The sequence goes on along the minus strand of CABIKL010001168.1, from coordinate 3,994 downwards.
CATAAGGTTGAAGGACGGTCCTTCAATTTGGAGCCTTGAAACTTGCAGTGCGCAGGAGAGACCAATATGCACCGTTTGTAGATTTTCTCTTTCTTTTTTTCTTTTTTTAAAGAAAATAGGAAATGGTGAGTGGGTGATCTTTACTGTACAAGCTGATGATAAAGCAAGAACATTTCTTATGCTGTTTGTTTTTGATTTAACATCCGACGTATTTTAAAAGTTAGTTGGCATATTTGCCTTGCTTTCGACGAAAAGAGAGTACCGAGGCCTGAACCAGCAGCATTTGTGTTTTGTCTGAACAAAATTGATTTTAAAATTAGAGGATCGTCGCCACCCTGAAAAAAAAAACCTGCTGCGTCAAGAAAAGCACAACTTCAATTAATAGCTATGAATAATTCGTTCGTTCAACCTTTATTTGCTGACCAGAGTAAACAAAATTTGAACAGCTCTAGAATTGATATGTTAAAAAAAATAAGTATAAGCCACTGGCGGCACCTATCGCATCATACCCCTACTACGTTCGTAATCATTCCCATGCCTCCCCGCCGCATTCGCTCCCCTCTTGGCGATCTCTCCCTCCCTCCCCTCGCATCCTTCTCGCTTTCTGTTAACGAATTAAAAGTGCGGTTACATGAAGCGTAGCCACCGGAAGTGACAGATCTCTGCACGAGGTGTGCGCTGGCACCGAGAGATGGCGCGCGCGTCGCGAATGCTGGCTACCTCTGGACGAACAAGGGTTGGCCTTATGAATCGCAAGCTCAGAGCTCTGACATCGCGTACTCGAAAGGGACATGTTCGAACGGCTTACTGCTTCTATTTTCCTCCAAAATTCATCTTCGAGCCGTCGCTTTTTTAAAAGACAAGATGACAAGATCAACATTTCCGTCAAACAAAACATCACCAAAAATCGAATTCGCTCGGGCCTGAATAATATACAATGCTAGGGAGTTAAACTCCTTCTTCAGCAAAGTAAAATCAACGAAACTTGTAATAGTATTCATTGCCATTTCAAAGCAGCCTTGACTGCCTTTTTTTGTAAATGGTACATTTTTTTACCATCCATATTAAGTCGTAAACAGGTATTACTGCTTTGTTGAATGGTAAATTAGTGAATTGCTATCCAAAGAAGGTGGTGGTCTTTCCCATCTTATTCGGCTGTCAACTAGAATCACGACCTCATTTCAGGTTAACTGTGCGTTTACCATGTAAAATAATGTTAAAAATTATCACTTTAGACATAGCAGTGATTCGTGCCAATCAGTTTTGAAACTTTTCTAGCTCTTGTATTCTAAACTACCAAAGAAAAACAGTCGAAGCGAATCCCTTCCGCAGAATGGACAGAACACGTAGCAAATAACTCGGAGCGCAGCGGCACAGTATGCTGCCGGCCGGGAAGGATTGGGGGAGGAACGCGCCAAGTAAAACATCAGTTGGAGCGTATAAAAGCTTTGAAGTCGAAAAACACCACGAATCCAACTCTTTCTGCTGCGGGACCCTCGGACCTTGCACCGTGTGTGTGAGAGGGAGGGAGATGAAGGCAGAGGGCAGGCGGTTGAGGCGGGCTGCGGGCCTAGGCGCCTGGAGGGTGAGGGGTGAGGGGTGAGCCGGGCCGGGACGGCGGTATGCAGGGCAGGGAGTCTCCGTGGAGCTCTCTTTGGAGGGTCACTCCCACCGCGTTTATTTTTCAATTTTACTTTGTTGGCCCGTGGTCCAGTCTGGCCCGCCCCGCTTAACTGCACCCCGCTCCGCCCCACCCACAGCCTCGCCGCCTATGACCGGGGCTCGCGGCCGCCCTGGTCTGGGCCAGGGGAGTGGCGGGGCGGTGCGAGGGTGGGGCGTCGACTGGAAACGGAACAGAAAAGAGAGGAAACGAGGGTTTTTCTGCGGCAGAGAGCAGCATCCTCGGGCGGCCGCCCGTGCACAACATTTGTAACGGGGCGGTTTGGCCCTGGCGCCCCTCCTCGCCCCACCCCACCCCGCCTCGCCTCGCCACGCCCCGCCGCGCCTCGCGCACTCAGGTGCACATTACTGCCGCTCGGCGCGCTCTTCGCTCCGCGGGCGGAGCGCTAAATAAATAAAGGGCATATTTTTGTTCGTTTAGGAGAGCTCCGACTGTGGACAGAGGGAATGGCCATCTTTGTGGGGCCAGCGGCCGGTAACATTCGTTCATTCATTCTCTGCCTGAGAGCGCGGCTCGGCACCGCGACTGACCGACTGGACCGAGAGAACGCGAGTGCCTTCAAGCGAAAGGATATATTTCAATTCGGGCCCCTTGATAAAGGAATGGTGGAAATTATTTTCATTCAGACAATCTGAAAAAAAAAATATAAAAAAAATAAAGGATACGCTTGGTCCCGTTTGCTGGCAAATAAGACGTTAATGTTGATTGAAACTTGGAGAAATGAATTGGCACGAGTATTAACTAAAGCTTTGAATGTTTTCGGTGCACGGCAGTGTCGAAGTTCGATACTAGTTTCATAAAAAAAAATTAAAAGAATTTTTTTTTTCAAATCATTTTGTCAATTTAGTTCAAAGGTGTATGTGAGCAAGAGGTGAAAATCCTTGCTCACCATTTCAACAAGTTAGCTTGATCGTGGCGTTATGACAGGAAGAAGAGATAATGGCCCCTCCTCCTCTCCTGTTCTCCCTGACAGGCCCTCGGGGCATACGGCTCAGGCCACACTCGTTTTTCTCTCGTTTTCTCGCATTAGCCTCGCTGATGATAGAATGAATATATATATTTCCACCCTTTTTCGTCCGGCTCTCCTCTCGCAGGCTTGACAGAGCTGTCGTCGGCAGCATCCACTGAGCCTCTATCTTTTGGGCTTCAAAATAATTAAATTAAGGCATCTCTCTCTGACCCACTTCCCCTCCTCCAACTGGGCCGGTGGTGGATCATACACACGTGCCTGGGCCGAGCAGAGTCGTCCTGGGGGCGAGGCGAGGAAGCGAGGGTTTTGTCGCATATGGATATGTGGAGGGCGCATTTTTGATCATGGGGCAAGGCAAGGAAAACTTTATCAAATGAAGCGGACGATCGAGTCGAATGAAAATTTCCATTTCCATTAGACGCACTTAGACGTCAGGTGTAGCACAGAGGGGACAGGGATCCTTGCACATATCATGTGTCTTCTGAAGATTTAGAACTAACTCTAAAAATATTGCAAATGCATAACAACATTTTGCTTGAAAATTGTTTCATAAATTAGTAAAAATCCCTAGCTCGCGATTGTTGCTCGCAATTTTAATATGACTGACTTTGTACAGCTGGAAAATTTTAGAACTTCGTAGACTTTTACTCTACGAAAAAAATAATGAAGAAAATTTCTGGACTTAACATCTGTGAAGTTCTTTAGAATTTCGCACTACGCATCCTTAAATTTGTGTGAATATCATCAATTTTATTCTGAAAACCGAAGTAAACTTCAGACTTAGATTGGAAATTTTAATATACTCTACCAATTTATAGTTGTCTTAAAGAGATACGGTAGAATTTTATGAATGATTGGCTTTTATGAACTTTTGAATTTTGATGTGCCAGTATCAAGAGAAAGTCCCAATTTTGTTTGCCAGTCTACGTTAACTTGACAGAAGCTGCGGACGGCCAACTTTCGGATCGAACGGTTAAGAAACAGGCGAAGGTCGAAACATCGAAGATCCTAGGTAGGTATTGTTTTAATTATAATTTCCGCGAAGCAGGTTCGAAATATTTCTATTTCCTTCAGTCTGCCAATTTTGAACCGCTGGCCAAAGTTTACAGTATATCATCATCCTATATGTTCCTTGTTCGACCCCAAGCCCGAACCCCCTCTTTCCCCTCCCCTTCCTCCGGCCGGGCGTGTTCTTGTGCCGCCGTAGCCGGAGAGGAGATGAGAGGTGTGCGGTAAAAGTAGCGGGATCGCGGTGCGTCGCGGCGTCGCGGTGCGGGGCGGCACGGGCCGCACTGACCGTGTGGGCGTCCTCCCCACCCCGCTCCCTCCCCCCCCCCCCTCCC
>CABIKL010001167.1:0-16651 GCA_902196195.1 Aptinothrips rufus | reverse complement strand
GGCACACTTGCGTCTTTACTAAAGCGTGCCTGCGTGTTGCGTTGTTTCTTTCTAAGGCCGTGCAGATGCGTTGATACAAAGCCGTCGTGAAACACACGTTGTTAATAAAACTAGTGGCACAGTTATTGCCTTACGGCTTGTGCCAAGCGATTTGCATTGTTTCCACGGTTTAGAATCCATATTATTCTTTTTTTTCCGAAAAGAGTTAAGTCGTACCTATGATTGAAACCGTGTGTGGGTCGTGCTTCAGTGCTTCCATGAGGGGATGCAGGAGAGAAGCCTGGATGCATTCCTTCGAAATACAAAGAAACCTCGTCGCAATACGAAGAAACGTTTCTGTTATATGAAGAAATGGCTTTGAAACACAAAGAAACCTCTTGGTAGTACCTACAAATTAATTCTTCGTGCCTTACGAAGACATTTCTTTGTATTGCGTTTGTGCAAAAACGACTGCAACTTACGAAGACAGTTCGTTGTTCTACAAAGGAATTTCTTTGTAAGCTACTGGCAGTGTCATTGATCCAATTACTTTAACCGCGGTCACAGCTAAAAGATCTCATGGTCTGGAGGCAGCACCTCTTGGAATACCCCGTAACGCTCATACTGTCGTAATCTTCTTTCTTTGGGATCATACACAACTTCAGGAGGAAAACCAGTCCGTGAGGGAAAGTATCCGCATAAACTTAACAGACATCTCGTGGCAATTGATAAGGACAGGGTTTTTCGACATGTCATGGTACCAGCAATCGACTTTACAACAGGTTTGTCTCGCCACCTTAGGATCCTCGTGTAAGAGATACCGGCAAATGCGGGAATCCCACGAGCTCACAGTGGGATCGTGCTGTTATTGGTTCCTGCAGTCGCGTCGTTGCTGGTGGCACACATTTCGTTTAATCCCCGAGGAACTAACAGTCGCATTTGATCGAAGACATACGCAACTCGTTTCGACAGAAAATATCAAACAGGACTTCTTTTTTTCACTCCCAGCTAGCAATAACTACTAGCGCGTGTCCCTCCTCTCTTGAAAGGAGCAATACCAGAAGTCAGCTCTCAGTAAGCGCAGTGCACAGGGTTGCCAGATGTGGTGACTTATCGCCAAACTACTGGCGACTTCGAGACCTCTTGGCGACTGATTTGGTGACTTAGAAATTTTGGCGATTTTACCCTAATTTTGACGACTTTCGATTTGGAGCCCGAAGTGGTGTTTGGCGATATGCGATATCGGGATTTTTGTTTTCGGAAAATACTGTTTGTTAGAGTTGACGACGCGTGGCGACTCTTCACCCAAGGACAACTGTCTGCAAGGCACGGTAACACACTTCAGGCACCAATGCGAGCACTGATGCAGAGCTGAAGTAGACGGGGGAGGACACTCCGCCGCAAGGAGGAGGCTAACAGGATACCCACCAGTCGGCCCTGTACTGTTCTGGGGCAAGAGCAAAACATCGCAAAACAGTAGCGCAGCGCCTCCTGCAACTGCTCAAGGAGAATGCTCGTACGGTCTAAAAGCCCTCTGCGTGAAAGCAGGAGACGGAAACGTCGATGGTCCCACCAGTGATCCTAATAACTGGGAGATCCTGGGTTTACGAGGACTCACAAAAAAGGGATCGAAGGGATGACCAGTATGCCCCACACTGGTACTACGGGCATGGGACTAGTCACCCTGTGATTGGGCTCGGATTCGTAGTGTCGTGGTTTCGTATCACTCCTCGTGAGAGGAGTACGCGCAAGCGGGGTGGTGAGCCACCTTAAGAGCTCCGGTGCTGCCTGGACAGAAAGCAGAGTTTTTAGATAGTTAAACTTGACCCCACCAGAGGCTCTGGTAGACCGACGCAAGCCGGTCGCGACTGATCGGGCGTATCTCGATCCCAGGCGTGGGAGTGGGCCGGGAGTCCTGCTAAGCCCAAGGGTAGAGCGGGAGCGGGGAAAGGCCGCGTGTACTACTACTGTCTGCAAGGCACGGTGGAGGGAGAGGACGCGGCTACGGGTAGGGGAGGGCCAGCATGCTGCCCTGTGCGGCGGGGGATGACAGTTTGCCATGCTGATAGCAGTGCCTGCAAGTGTTCCTCTTTTAAGGCGAATTCAAATTGAGTAAGTGGACAGCCACTGGCACTAAAACTATTGTGTTAACTTGTTCGGGCACTGGAACATAGGTATACCGAAGAAGGTGTATCCCCATCAAAATAATTGTATAAGTTTTGTGTTCAGGAAGTATTTAATGAATGTCTATAAATACGTAGTTTGTGCCTTTTCATACCTCACCGACACGTTTTAAGGTTATAAGTAAACGATTTTGCTGGACTGCACTGATTGTCTCCGCGAAGCCCCACCCACAATATACGAATGGATGATGATACTCCTACGTCTACAGGGCTGACGGAAGCATTCTTAGGCCCTTCAATCCTCGCGTCAGCCTTCAAAGAGTTATTCATGTCTGTCGAGATGTAAACATAGGTTGATTTATACGAGTTATACATGGCAATGGTGCCTCACTTTTTTTTAATTGTATTTTTTTTCGCATTGGACGAGGTATTTACTATGAACCTATTATTTTAATTGAAACATGAACTATCCATTCGTGCCCTGATTATTTTGCACAACTAAGCAAATTAGGCGCGAAACCGCTTGCAAGTGAAAACAAAGAACAAAAGCCCTTCATAACCTTTCAACAAAACAACATCTTCAGTATTTTACTTGGCAGAACAATAATGCCTTACGGATGCATTGTGTATGAATGCAGGACGGGATATGACTATATATTGTTGAACGAGGCCACCTCCAAAATTCTAGCGAATAAGCAATCACAGCAAAATGAAAATTATGCAAGACTACATACCCATTGAATTAGACGTACTTCATTCAGGGTACATATCTAATTATATCAATACACGAGGTAATAGTATTGGCGGGCAAGTGCATTCGCAAAATTACAGTCGGCGTTGCTGAGAAAGAGGACATGCACGCCCTACGAGGTGAGCGGTTATTCACAGCGCCCTGCGCTGGTAAGCGGTTATTCATGAAGCATCGCCCTGCTGAGCGTTTGGACATAGGGAGTATCGCCTTGTGACTCTCCCCAAGTCACTCAAAATTACAACTTCTCTAATGGAGCTCATCAATGATGCTGGATCAACGCCAGCAAGATACAACTTATGCCTGTACGGCATGTATGGCGATGAAATTGTTGCGAGGAAACATGCAGTCGATGAAGGTAAGCTATATTTATTATAAAAATTACTATCCTACGACATCATTTTCTTTAACATGGTAGCATATCTTCCACACCAGTTCTTCACCCTTTTCTTATAATTTTATTGCAACTTATCAAAAATTATAGCAAAACTTCGCAAGATTCTCAGATTAGTCTTGATCGAACCTTATGTATTTGTAAGGGTACAGATAAAACAAAACAAGGACGCTATTAATTGTTAGGGACCCTTAGCTAAGGTTAGGCTCTGTTTAAGGATTTTCCAGCTGGATTTTAAAAACCAGTTTGATCTGCCCAGAAATCCACCTGGGTTTGGGATCAGGGGCAAGGTAGGCAACAAAGTGGTTAAAAGAGATAGGCAACCATGTGCGACAAATAAGGGCGAACTCGTTCATATTGGTCCCACGAGCTCGGCGACCACACCATCGTGCTCAGCGTCAAAAGTTCACACCCTGGACATTTAAAAGCTTACGAACAATAGGGAAAGACTTGTCATAATGGGGACTTTGAACTCCATGCATATCATCGTGGGATGGATTCTGAGAAACCAGCTGGATTCTACACCGAATGGATTTTCTTTTCCACCTAGAAATGTTTACAGCTGGGATTTAGTTCCAATTTACGTTCCGCCTCAGAGATGGATTATTTTTCCAACTGTAAAATGCCTTCCAACAGTAAAACTATTTTCCAGCTGGAAAAATCAAGATGCATTTTACAGCTGGGTATCCCATGCCATGTAGGCCATGTAGGTATCCGAAATTTGAAATTTTTGGGACACAAGAGGACTATAAACGAAATGGCGAACATCCTATGGCATGTAGAAAACCCACTTCTTCACGAAAAAAGAAGTCACGAAAATTTCTGTCTCAAACGGTCTTGATGGAGATGCGAAAGACCAAAAAGCGAAAACGGCGATCTGGCGACTGCCGCCAGCACCGAACTACCTCCACCAACGGCGTTTCTGCTCCGTGAGTAGCGTGTAAGTCTTCGTGTTCGCTGGTTTCGAAGACGAATTCTCATGCAGGAGCAGGTGGTGTACCGATATGAAGAGCGGCTCCCAGCCAACATTGATCGAGTCCGGGTTTCTCTGGAGAAATATAGCTGCGACTTCATACGCATTGAGAATGCAGTCACTCGACTCGAAGCCTGGGTAGAGGACTACCCGAACGCTCTCCGGAACTGCAGCAGTAGTAGCAGGAAAGCGCGTTTCCGCCATGTACAGGTATGTTATGGGTGTTGTAATTTAAAGCGACCTTTCTATCGACGCAAGCATTATACAGCAGAACATTTTGTTCACGGTCACAACACCGTCGTGTCGATGTTTTCAAGGTTATTAGTTTTGCAGCCTGATATCAGATTTTGACGGATGCATAACCTCGAAGAGAGTTACAGACGAAGTCCGTATCAGTCACTCAGAATAGTGCCTTCGGGAGATTTCTTTTTAACAAGAAGTCTATCTCTATTTGCTCTAACTTAAGTCTTTCTTCTTATTTTTTTTTGTACAATCAAGGCGGAGTCGTCTGTGATCGATACGCAAACCGAAACCTATAAGGAAATAGCATGTAGTTCGGAAAGACCAGAATGAAACACATGTAGACAAGGCGCGGATCTCGGGAGCTCAGCCGAACCTGTAAAATTTTTCACAAGAACCACAAATTTACTAAGCATGGGCAACTTTTTTCTCTTCTTCACCAGCAACTTCAACATCAATACCAGCTTTCAAAAACTTTCAACTCTTCATATATAGGCATCAAAACAAAGATTAGGGTGTGCTTTAGTTGCAGAGCCCCATTATGCCACCCAATATCAAATTCTCACTCAAAAACCTCAGCTCTGGCGGGAACTCACTAACCGCAAGATAAAAAGGCATCAGAGAAAAAGATTGATTTAAAAACCTGCACACCATAGGCATCCCAGATTAAGGAAATATCAAAGGCCGGTTTCAAAAACCTTCTCTCTGCTCCCTTAGCCGTTGCCATTACTACGGGCAACGAACTTATTCACAGGGTTGTTACAAGGTTGAGATTTTCAATTTCCCTGACATTTCCATGACAAATCCGTGACTAAAACATAGATGTTTCCTGACATTTATAAAAAAAAATGCATAGCTCTAGAAAGCCTAAAATTCCATAGAGTAAAAGTCGGACTCGCTCGCTTGGCAGCTGCGATCTTATTTAGATAATTCAAAGAATTTGTAACGCAATGCGAGCGAAGCGAGTTGGAAGCTATAGGTTTTTTAACATACAAAATGACGGTTTTAGCGAATTTCAGTATTAAAATGCGGAATAAGGGGTCGGCGATTCGAAGTTCCCTGACACTGACGACGATTTCCCTGACAACTTTTTATTTCCCTGACTTGTAACAACCGTGTATTCAATGGCGGGCTGCCGTCGGCAGTGCCGGTCATCATGCAGGGCAACGGTGTGGCGGGGGTTTCGCAGGCGTCCATGATCTGGAAGACCAACTCTACCACTACCGGCAACCACGTGACTTCGACCCATCTGACGTGTTGGATGAATGTGTGTGTTGTAAAGCACCTCTGTATGTGATGTGTAATGTGCGTAGTACGATATGAAATGTGTGTACCTGCCCGTACGTGATTTGTAATGTGTGTACCTAAAGGCAATGCAACTGTTTCAAATTAAAATGTAATATATAATTGATTTTGAGTAAAATTTACTGCTTTGTTAAACGTATTAAAAACCTCACCACAACCCTCTGAAGGTTGGCAACCCTCAAAAGTCGCCCCCTTCTGAACTTTCCGCTGGATGCGCGCTAGATGCCATATGTTACTTTTTTCGACGGGTGCGAATCAACTGCTACCTTCTCGTCCTCTGTTCGTGTTTTCACTCCCTCGTGTCATCGTCAAAACGACCTGTTTTGATAGAAGCTTGTGACCACCGGTTTGCGAAAAGATAACGCGACGGAGTGCACCAGAGTACGACAACGGCACCAATGGGAGAGGAAACGAAGACGAGATGAAGCGAGGTGTCAGTCAGTCATGTAATCATATGCAAAAACAATTAGAAGGAAACTTGGTGGACGCCAGAACCTGCAACCAAAATTTAATTCATAAGACATTATGATTGAAAAAAATCCTGTGGAATATACAGAAATGTTAGACAGCCATTTAGATGCTGGCAGTAGTTTCTGTCCAGACAACGTGGAAGAATTCAACGAAGACGTTGTTGCTTCGTTGGAAACTGCAAACAAGCAGCCTTTTAAAACCTGATTACTCAAACTCTAGTGATGAAGGAACTGAAAAACCTACCCAAGAGCTAAGAGAAGATGGACGTAATGGCGACCAAGAGGATGAGAATCGGGTTGAGCCTGCCACAGATGGACCCTCTCGTATACTTGGAAACTTTTGCCTGATTTGCGAAAAAGACATACCCAATAAGTTTCCACGACATGTACGGACGCATAAGAGTAATCCTCGCGTGCAAGCTTTCATCCATCTGCCAATGAAACAGCAGGTAAGTGAGATTACTTTGCTCAGGAAACGAGGAAACTTAATTTTCGCTCAGAAGAACAACAACTCATCGCTAAAATTTGTCGGTAAGGTAAAAAGAGGAGCTTCGACGGAAAATGTTGTCGGATGTCCAACGTGCGATGGATTGTACTCTGAAGACAACTACTACAGACACGTTCCCAGATGTGTTAACGTGAAGACGTTCCATTATGCGATTTTATTCATCTCTGGTTGCCTTCATTAGCCGTCAGTTGTAATTTGCAGTGCACGGGGATAGCTGTTAATCATTGTTCACGTTCACTGTTAGGGTCATCGGGACATTGCTCGTGCTAGTCCAGTGCAACGCCCAGAGGAAGCTGATGTTCTGCGCAGGATCCACGACAATCCCGTCAGTAGCGTACGAAAGGTGGCTTCAAATCTACTGTGCACAACATTTTGAAAAATAACGATCTCCACCCGTTCAAGTGCCAAAAGGTTCAACACCTAAGACCGGAGGACCCCCCACGCCGAGTCGAGTTCTGCCAGCGGCTCGTACAGCAGCACGACATCAACTTTTTTTGAGCTTTAGTTCTTGTCTCTGACGAAAAGGGTTTCTCGAGAGAGGGAACTTTCAATGCGCACAACAATCACTCGTGGTCTGAGCAAAACCCCCATGCCACCTTTGTCAGAGGTTACCTAACGAAATTTTTCGTAAACGTCTGGGCTGGCATTCTAGGCGATCACTTGCTTGGGCCCTACATCCTGCCAAACAGATTGAACGCCCACAATTACTTGGTATTTTGCAAGACGTGTTGCCTGAGCTTCTGGAGGACCTGCCTCTCAACCTGGCCTTCAATCCGGCTTCAATCACTGGTCTCAGCACGATGGGTGCCCCGCTCACTTTGGACTTCAAGTTAAGACATGCACACGCCGCGCTGCTTCGTCGGTCTGGTGTGCTTCAAATATTTTTTCAATGTACTTAAAGTAATTAACCATTAAATACATTTGTAAGGAGAGCTAGGCCTTTTCTTGTAACTCTACCCATTTTGGTCGATTATTTTTGTCTCCTTTTTTACAAGTTATCAAAGAAAAAATATGTGTATTTAAATTTTTGGATCAAGAAATGAGAGTATAATGAAAAGATATATATTTAGGGAGTATGATGCATCTCTGTAGTTTTGAACAATTTTTGTTGTGAATCTACGAGATTGTCTCAGAAAGGCCTGTCAGTTTTACATTTTCATTTTCTTGAAAGCAGGGGCTTATTTAGGCTCCAGTGCCTGTTGCTTGCATCAATACATGCTGGAATTACAAATGTTATATTTATGCTCATATCAGAGCTGGATTAAGATGATCAACTCCAACTCCAACTTGAATTTGAAATGCTTTTAATGCCTATTGACATACACAATAAGTTCCTATGACTAGACTTAGGTTAGTACGCGGCGCGGTTGGGCACTGCTGGACCCGAGGCGGATGGGCAGCTCCAGGCCAGCGCGGCGCGGGAGAGTCAGACGGAGGGCACGGGCGGTCGTGCGTGTGCCCTCGTCGAGATAGACGAGCGCCACGCCGAGGAGGCTGCCTACATCATCCGCAACCCTCCCCAGGACCAGCCGTACACAAAAATAAAGTCCGAGCTCTCCAGCGTCACAATATGTCCGAGCAGCGGCGGGTCCATGAGGAGCTCGGCGACGACAGCCCCTCCAAGTTCCTGCGCCGGCTCCTGTGGCCTTCCAACGCCATCAGCGAAGGACCTTCTCTGCACCGTACGGTATAAGCGCCTCCCCGCCCACGTCCAGCCATCCTCTAGGCCGAGGCCGACGACAACCTGGACAAGCTGGCCACCGTCACCGATGAGGTCATGGCTCGCCGACCGCTGCTGCAGCGCCCAGCCCCGCCGTGCACGCCGCCAGCAGCAGCTGCACTGACGAGCTGTCCCACCAGGTCGCCGCCCTAAAGCCCCAGCTCGACGCCGTGTGCCGGCCCCGCCGGTCCCGCAGCAGGACCCCGGCCGCCACCACCAGGAGGGAGCCCTCCGCCAACAAGGATTCCACAGACAAGGACAGCGGCCTGTGCTGGTTCCACCGTAAGAACGGCGCGAAGGCGCAAAGAAGCACCAATTTGATTTACGATATGCTATTGATGCTTTTGCAGATTACTACCTGCTGTCTAGAGTTCGCTACTGTCGTTGTTGGTGCCTCTGATACTATTCCAATTATGAAAGAAGATCCTGTAATACTACGTTCTCTGGAAGAGGCTTTGAAGAACGGACAAGACTTGGGCGGAGTTTTGGCAAGGATGGGGCAAGGAAGAATGCAGAAAGCAACTGACGTTGCGAAGGAAAGGCAATCCAACGCCTTAACTCATTCCTGTAGTATCACAAGAAGTCTTGGCTGCACGATACATCCCGAACTTTAAAGCTGGATATACTCATGAAGATCTGTATAACTGTGTCGTCCTTGGGGATCAATGCTCTGCTCATGATATTAAACGACAAACACTGGCTGCTGCAATTAAGCCCCTTCCTGTTTTTGTTGGCAGGAGAGTGGAATTATTGAACACAAAGAAGCACGCATCAGGTCTGGCAGGCATGATCATTCCAAAGGTAATTAGCGCACAGACCATTAACAAGTTGGTAGTGAGAGCTCTGACTATGGCGAAGTTGGTAGAAAAGTATAAGGAGATGGCTAGACAGCTTTCGCATCATTCCTGAAGCGAGTAATTATTAATAAAGCTGCTGCTGTCAGTGCCATCATTAAGGTGAAGAAGGTTTGATTGAATTCATGTTTTTTTGTTCTTTCAGTTATGTTTAGTGAAACATGCTTGACTTGCTACTCTCTAAGGATAGTGTTGTCATCTTTTAGCAGCTTACGACTAATACAATACTTTTCAGTCCTCACTTAATGTAGATAATACATTTAATTGTACCAGTGCAGAGTAAATTCAATTTTAAAAGAACTTCAAATTTAAATTACAAATTTGGCTCTTGAGTCTTGGGTGGAGATTTGTATAATTATTGTATAGTTATGATGAGTTCGTAGAACTTTACCAGTTTTTTGTTGCCATAAACTGAACGTAGCTACCCGGAAAGCGGTCTATCTTATCGCCCTACAATGCACCTGCATTTTGTGTAAATTTTTGCCCTGCATCCTTCGACCGTGGTTGATGAGCTGCTGCTGCTCTGCTTCTGCACAGTATGCAGTACAGCTAACAAATTGCACTGGGCCTTCCCTGCCTGCCTGTTGTTTGTTTATTTTTTTTATCTAAGGTAGAGGCGGGGAGGAAGGGGGGAAAAGGCGGGAGGGGCGAAACGAAGAGAGAGGTGCCAAGAGGTGAAGGGGAAGGGAAAGTGGAGGGGAGGCTCGCATGACTCGGTCACTCATTCGCAAGCCACGGACCGAGGAAGGTCGTCCCGACTCTCTCTCTCTCTCTCTCTCTCTCTCTCTCTCCGACGAAGGTCAACGAACTGCTCCACGATGGACAACGATGACATCGACAGCTGGCTGCAAGACCCTGATTATATTCCATCTCAAAGAAAAGGCCGAATCGTCCAGCATGACGGTTATTACTTTCGTGTCGAGAAGACAAACAAAGCTGCAAATGAGATAACTCTGAGGTGCATTAACCACGAATCGCACAACTGACCTAACCTAACTTTTTGTATGACTTCAATGTATAATAATAAAACATTTTGTTTTTATTTAAACTGTTTGTCATCCGTCTGCCTTCTCCCGCAATGCGTACAAATAGCCCTCGTTGTGACCTGACTGGTCCCCAACATCCTCCCTTGAAGATAGCATTGATATGGACACGGACAGAGTACCCGACCATCCTGATGTGGTCGGCATTTGGGACGAGGACTTTGAAGCACTAGTCGAGCAGTGAGAACACATCCCTGCCGGAACATAAGGACCAAGGTGGCCCTCTATGTAAGTACAACACTGCTGCTGTAGTCAGCCTTGTGTCTGCTGAACTCCTTTCCCAATGTTTGAACACCTTTTGTTTACAGCGCATCAACAAGGCCATACGGAGCCGGGGAGTCGGGCTGTTGGCTGTCAGCCGAACCCTTCACCTCAAACCGGAAGAACCGCCACAGGCAGAGCCGCTGGATTGTCAAGTGCCTTCCGGCTTACGACGCAACTTGCCGGAAGTCAGGTGTTCCCCGTGACTGCAAGGTTGTGTTGGACCTGCAGGCGTCACTGGCTAAAAGTACGCACTGCCATACATAGGCGACTCTCCTTCCTCACCTTACAGTTCTGCTGTGCACTGTTGATATTAATGTTTTCATCTCTGTTGTGTGCAGGGAGGTTTCCGAGGCGGGGTCCTGGGCCTCAATGGTGTGAACCAGGGCAAGGATAGCAGTGGTCAAAAACTAGCCGTCGGTCAGCCACAACCACTCCTCCGCTGGCAGAGAGTGCCAGCAGTGGACGGCTGGGTGTGTAGACAAGCAGCTAATTATCTGCCTGAAGTATTTGAAGTCTCTTGTGCACTAGTGAGCTCTGTTTTGTAGTGACGTAACTTCGCCATTTCTGGACGCTACGCTTGGTCCATATGCAGTGGTCATGGAGCGAGGCGCCGGTAGCTGCTTTCCGTCGGGCGAGGCGGCGGACCCACAACTGTAATTTGGTGCTGCAAACCCTTCGGGCAGAGAAGGGAATTACAACACGTACAATGCCTGCAGGCGGGAACAGGGATGATGACATTGGAGCTCGAGCTAACCGAGTGCTGGGGGTTAGCTCGTAGCCTTAAACAGTGTCCGTGCTATTGTTATTTTTTTCACCTGATGGACTCTAAAACGTTGCCCTTGCAGACAAATATTCAGCCAATCAATGTTGCTGTCGATGCTGGAGCTGAGCAGACAGAATCGCCTGCCTGCTGCCAGCTTTGAGGAAACAGGCTGCTCCTGGAGGAGGAGTGAATTATCCATGTCCGAACACTAACCGGATAATTGTTGTTCACCTAAATTGGACTGCTGTGGCAACGCGGCCCCTAGTACCTCGACTGTTCCAAAGCCAGGTATTCTGTTTGCCTTCATGGCAAAACTGTGACTAGCGCTCCTGGAGACTTGACCTATCTGGAGGCTGTGGCCACTGCGCTGTCATTGCATTACGTACTCAACCTGCCATTCCCAATGTACATAACTGGTACATGGCGTTTCTTAGCAGAAGTTGTGTGTGGCTTGACCCCTCAGGCAGAGTGTGTCTCTGGTAGCACCCGCATGTGTGACACATCATTCTATGTAGTAGTATTGATTCTTTGATGATAACAAGGTGTCATAATTGTTTTCGGTGGCACATCATTGTATGCAGTAGTATTGAATGGTAAAGGTGTCTTTGTGTGATTTGGTAAAACTTTTAAAATAAATTGATCAAAACAGAAAAACAAACTGTGTTCTGTGTCTTTATTCAAAAGCGGTGAAATAGGCCTATTGGGGAAAATGCACCGCAATAACAAAAACCTTACCGCGCCGCGTGAGCTACCTCCTTGGGTGGTGTGGACACGCTTAAACAGTACGGCTGAGAGAAGGTGGTCGCAGTGGTAGCAATCACCGTCTAGACCACGAAAGACCACTCTGAAGCTGCTGGCTGCTCACTGTGGGGAGTAGTTCAGGTCACTGCGGTGGCGAGAATAGTGTTCCCTCTTGTCAGAAGCTGGCGGAATTGAAGGATTACCATGACAGGACTTATGAGTTTGGCCCAGAAGGTAAGAAAGCAAAGACGTCACTTGAAGAGGCCCTACAGCGAAAAAAGCAGCTTACTCATCTACTTGTGCAGGGTAAGGGCCTCAGGTGGGTTCCTGTACTCCTTCCTAACAGAAGTGATGGACCAAGCTATGGGTCTCCTGGCAAAGTACCACCATCTTTCTGATCCAGAAGGTAAAAATCCATTTGTATTCCTTAAGCCATTAAATCCTAAGACTACATTGTGCTGCTGCGAAGCCACAAGAAAATTAGGTAAGGAAAGTGCAGCAGAGAAGCCTCACTCACTGAATGCCAAAAACTTAGGATCTGCTTCTGTTTCTGTATTCCTTTATTAAGCAATTTTCACACCTCTGTTAAAAAACCTGCCACCTTTGCCAAACAAACTGTGCTTTTATTTTTCAGGGTTCGCCTCAAGGGATGCCAGGAACCAGCAGCAGAGGCGGCAGCAGAGGCGGCAGCAGTGTTGTTCCAATGCTTTGCAACCAGTTTGGCATGCCTTCTCGTGAAGCCTCAACAGGCCACCAACAGGTGCGACACGGACTTGAGATGCCAGAGTGCATGTGTGAGCTGCTCCACTTGCCCGTGCCAAAAGACAGAGATGGAGCTGAACCGTGAGTAAACTTACGGAATGTAATTTCACATGTAATTGCAACTGGGCAGGAGTGCCATGTTGTAATGCCCTCCCTATGAAATTTCACGACGAATCAGGCGTAGGGTAAGCGAGGGACTTCTTAAACTAACTGCAAGAAACAGAGGTGAGGCCTCGGGAGTGCTCAGTAATAAAAAGTCGACCCCGCCTCTTTCGAATTATGTGGAGTATCCACATGGCAGTAATGAAAACCAGGTAAATCTCGAAACACGGATACCGAAAATGCCGAACTAAGGGTGGGGATTAATTCTACTCTGTGTGGAGGGCGGGTGCGGGTGAACGCCTCAAGGATTTCGTGCTGGAGTCTTTCAGCGCTGGAGGCCGTGGTCCTGCGAGCGTGCCAGTGCTCTTGCAGGAGCTGAATGACTGCCAGTGTGACGACGAGCGCGCTCAAGTCCTCCGCAGATGGTTCAAATTCCTAGGCGTGCGTGTGTCGGACGATCCGAATAAATGTGTGGTAGTTTATGGGCCCAGTGTCTTTCGACGGGAGAATGTGAGTCTATTTGGTAGAAATATGAGCGTTGCTGTGTCGTGTGAGGTTACGTAGTGCACGAATTGACTTTGTTGCGCTCTGCTTTTAGCAGGGGGACATCACTGATCCTGTGGCGCGGGCACAGATCAGGACCACAGAGGAGTACATTCAAGCTCTCCGGGTTGAATCTTCGGGAGATGAAGAAGAGCCTGCAGACCCGGTGCATGCACTATTCACGCTTTGCTTATTTGACATGTTGAATGTCTTGCAGGTTGATTACCTCGTCCGACGTGTAGACCGGAGGAGTGTGGTGTCCTCAGTCAGAGCAGAAATATCTGCCCTGATAATGGATTCGGTTGTAAATCTTTACAACATGGAGGGACGTGGAAACAAGGAGAGTTGCAGAAAAACTCTCCCAACCCTGCACGGCATAAAATGTGTACGTTTATAGTTGTGCATGTAACGCGAATTTTTCTGAAGCCTTTTGTTCCCACACATTATTCCCATACCTCCCGACAGACAAAACAACAAACCCTTGACGTCAGCAAGGAACTGTTTCGCTCTACAGAAACTTGCACTCACAGCCAGTCTATGTTAACAAAGGATCTTGACCTAGTTTCAACGTTGTCAGCAGATCAGAATCCGGTAATCGCCTTTTTCTTGACAGAGAAAATAAGAACTTTCACAGCAGAAGTGAACTCAGTGTGGAAACGTGAAACTGATTTATCTTATGACATTAATAAGGCAACATCCATAGCAGTAAATTCTCTAAACAAATCAATTAAAAACACGCAGGAAGCACAAGCACAGAACGCGAAGAAACTTCAACGCCTCGATCTTTTACATAAGAGTTTCAGCGAAGCACTAACACTAGCTAGTGCATTTACTGCATCCTCAACGCCTGAAACTTCCGACACACAAAGCTCTGCTTCTGCAACCAAAACCCCTTCGCAAAATTAAAATCATGGAATTCAAATGTTCGGAATGCCAAAAGACTTTTCCAAAGCGAAGAGTTCTTTATCTACACTTATGGCGACACCTGCACAAATACGACCGACCAGAAGTTCACGAGTGTAAGCTCTGCCTACGCAAATTTAGGGACAAAACAGAACTCAGAAATCACCTCTACAAAAAACACCTCAAAAAGGAAACTTTCAATTGTTCATCGTGTCACAAGAAATTTTTCACCAAAAAATACCTAAACGAACACATCAGAAACAAACATACACCCCAAAAATTTCACACATGTCACATCTGCAATGCAAAGTTTAAATTGAGGAACAGACTTTCAGCACACGTGAAGAGAGTCCACGGTGAACCTCAATTTACTTGTGCCACTTGCGATTCCAAATACAAACACAAAAATAATCTTATAACCCATATTCTCAAAAACAATCATTAATTCAGTCCTGAATTTATCTGGCAAAGATTATCCTGTGGATGAGGAAATTTCAGGAGCTGCCCTGACATTGGCCTCAAAGATTTGTTTGAACCATCATGGATTCCGGCACAAATAGACTGAGACAAACATTTGGCTTCATATGACCCTCAAACATTCAAGTACAAGAAGCCAAATGTTGCCCTCAAATTAGAACAGCTCTTAAAAATGTCAGTGGAGTATTTAGAGGATAAAGCAAATAAGGCTGATGACATGACCACAGTGGCAAAGTGCAACAGATGGCTTGATTGGTACACCTCAAGATGGACCCATCGTGTGAGCTCACAGGCATTCGCTTCACAAAAGCTCAATGCAAAGAAGGTGCCTGAACTCGCACCCGAGAAAGATATTATGAAGCTCACGGACCAAATAAATGACGTTGAAGAAAAGTGCGTGGCGGCCTTTGAGAAGAATCCCTCAGTGAGCGACTGGCGCCGGCTAGCTGATGTTGCTCTGGCACATGTTGCATGTTTCAATAGAAGAAGACCTGGAGAGGCACAGAGGACAAAAGTGAAGGATTACCAGGACTTATGAGTTTGGTCCAGAAGGTAAGAAAGCAAAGACGTCAGTTGAAGAGGCCCTACAGCGAGAAAAGCAGCTTACTCACCTACTTGGGCAGAGTAAGTGCCTCACGTGGGTTCCTGTACTCCTAACAAAAGTGATGGACCAAGCTATGGGTCTCCTGGTAAAGTAACACCATCTTCCTGATCCAGAAGGTAAAAATCCATTTGTATTATGTATGCCATTAAATCCTGAGACTACATTGTGCAACTGCGAAGCCATAAGAAAATTAGGTACGGAAAGTGCGGCAGAGAGGCCTCACTTACTGAATGCCAAGAACTTGAGGTCATGCTTTGGGACTCAGGCGCAACTCTTTGCGCTCAATCCAAATGAAATATTCTTGTTGTCACGTTTCATGGGCCATACTGTAGATGTGAATGCAATGCACTACAGGAAACGTGACCCGCGATTTGTCACAAACAGGGGAGCTGGCTGACACGGCTCAAAACAAATTCCGGGACAAGAAGGCGTGACAAGGAAAACCTGGACATTGCGCAGGAAGACCCCAGCCAGAGCTGCACCAGGGCTTGAACAGCCTGAGAGGACACTGGTAAGAATCTGTGAAAGTGTGTCGACATTTCAAAAAGTAACCAAGACCTAAGTCATTGTAACACTGTGATCTTCTTTCAGCCAGTGGACTATCCTCCTGATTTTGGATAGACGGACGGCCACCATTTGCTCCTACCAGGTTGAGATCAAGGAGGAGTGGACGAAAGGACTGGAGGAAATGAATCATGACTTCCTGCAGGACAGAATGAGACGCTGTAAGCAGAGCAGGCTGAAGCAGTACGCCACAGCAACACCTTCAGAGGTCCTGGCTCTGTACCCTGATGTGCGAGACTTCCATATGGTAGGTGTAAAGGATGAGAAAGAATTACAACTTAAAAGCTTCACTCACAAAAGTACCAATCCGAATGTGGGGGAATAACGGATTAGTACAAAAAAGTTATTTTATCTCTTGTTGGCTGAGCGATAGCGAAAGCCGGTTACGCGGTGCACGAAAATTGTCGTGTCTGTCTGTCCGTCTGTCGGTCTGTCTGTGTGTGTGTGTGTGTTTGTGATCGCTACTACTTCCGAATCGTTTGACGTACGGCTTTAAGATTGAAAACCTAGTGTTTTGGTTCAAAAAGGAAGGCTCTTTTCGATTTTGGACTTTGTAACTTGATTTTGAAGG
>CABIKL010001166.1:0-16652 GCA_902196195.1 Aptinothrips rufus | reverse complement strand
GCCGTGCCGTGCCGTGCCGTGCCGTGCCGTGCCGTGCCGTGCCGTGCCGTGCCGTGCCGTGCCGTGCCGTGTCGTGTTGTAGTGACGTGAACACGGATTGCGTCGTGCATTAATTTGTTCCTCAGTCGGGTCACTATATCTTTTTTCCCCAAAGTGTGGCCCAGCAGGCCGGGCGACCTGTTGAGACGCGGCACGTCCAGGGTGGGGCGCGTCGCGGGGCGAGCCAGGGCGATAGCCCGCTCTCTGCTCGAAACGCTCTCCTACTCCTGGGAAACCATAAATTTCTCATTGTAGTCTCTCTTCCGCCGGGATTCTTTCAGAAATGTTGATGTAGGTCAGGACTCGACTCGCGAGGCGGGGCGCGTCGTACTTTACGAGCGAGTAAAACATCACGCGATATGTCCGCGCGCTTTGAGGGTGCCGCGCCGTGCCGTGCCGTGCCGCGCCGTGCCGCGCCGCACCCCGCGAGCACAAAGCGCGGCCTGGGGCGGCAAGCCAACCTTCGATACCAGCTGCGACAAGTGACTCGCGGCCTCCACTGGCGCCGGACAGCTTCAGATACTTGAAATTGAACACATTGGCCAGAGTGGGTGCTGTTTCATACTAGTTTTCTTAAGTTGAGGTTATTTGACGCATCAGCCACAGATGGACTACACCGCTTCCTTTAAGCGCTCTGGCGCGGTGCATTAGTACCTCTTGCCCCTGACGTCTTCTTCTTGCGTTCAATTCATATCTTAGAGTAACATTATTTTGATGCGTTCCGCGCAAGAAGAAAGTGTCTGAGTGAGAACAAGTGAGGACGAGTCTGGCGGGGCGGAGCAGGACGGGGCAACAGGGTACGTCCTGTCATCGCTGCGGTACCGATTTCCTCCCCGCAATTGGCATTCGCACCAACAGTTTGTTTTATCTCGCGAACATTTCGCCGCTGTTTAGACAGATAGCGCTGGGTCAGCCGGCTCTCGAAACATTGAAGGCTATAGTAATGTGGCGCTGACTCGTGAGGAAAACACATTGAGTCCATCCGTACCGCCCGCGCACGAAGTAAACGAACTCCCGGCGTGGAGTGATTGAACTGAACGCTATTATTATTGCTTCGAGTACCAGACGTACCAGACCAGGACGACCAGGACGCGCACTGGCGATCACATTATGATCGTCCTTAACCTCTTCTCTCATTGTTGTCACGGCAACAGTCCAACTATCCATTTTCACAGGAAAAGAAAAAAAAATATCCGATCAAAAGTTACCTAATACCAAACTACAGTAAGTGCTTGTCCAGTAAAGTAGTGAAGCACTCATTCTGCAACAAACAAACCCGGGTTCACATCGTAAATTACTGACAGCCACTGTTTGGCGGGGCGGAGAAGCTGCCGATAGGTTTTCGTGATGGCCGCCGACGTGTTCTGCTCCGTGTACACCAAGGATTACACTTGGTGGGAGAATGTGGAACGCCCTCCGTTGTGAGTGTTCGCTGTGCTCGCACATTACACAGTGACATGTTCAGAATCGCAAGCACGTGATAATAAATCGGACTAAATCCTGTTTTCAGAGCAAGAGGTATCAATATCGCATTCGACCCTGAGAAAGATACAAAATTTCTCACCGCCAAGGAACTCAAGGTAAGCAAAAATATCCTTTTTAATTTTTGTTTCTGGATTGTCTTGCCCCGGGATCTCGGTTTCGGTTTCTCTGTGCGGATCGAATCATACGTTTGGGGACTTTCCGTACGCGAGATATTTCGGGTCATTGTTTGCCTCTGCCCCAGCCCGGCAAGGAGTCCGAGGATGCGATTCGACAGCTGCATCAGCTCTGGTGGAAGACCACGTACAGGGTGGACTTCTGCGAGGAGAGTGAGTAGCACGCCGAACAGTGAAGGCTGCTTACCTCCCCCCTCATTTAGTGACGGCCCCCCGTGTCGCAGGGCCCGGTGAGGCTGCCGCGGAGGAGCTGCAGGACGAGCTGATGGACTCCATGGAGAGGGTGCTGCACCCCGCGCCCCGCAAGCTGCTGCCGCCGCCCGACACCACGCGAGTCGGTAGGAACCCCGAGAGCAGCGCATCCAACTTAAAAAAAAATAAAAAAAAAATAAAAAAAAATTAACTTGCGTAAAACGCTACATGTTGTCCCGTCTTGATTTTTCCATTTTCATTATTTTGTAAGTTACTCGTGTTTTCACTCGATTAAAAAAAAATTATGTATTTTTCATAAACGTACTCACTCGAATCATTTTCTTCCTTCTCGGGCCGATGTTACCTGCTAGGCTCGGCGGCAGAGCAGGGCGGCGGCAGGCTGCGGACGGAGCGAGCGCCCGTGGAGCTCGCGATAGGCAACCAGGTGTGCTCCTGAGCGGGGCGGCACGGCCCGCCTCGAGGGGTCCGCCCCTCCTGCCCTGCCTGGCCTGGCCTGCCCGGCCTAAAGACCTGGGCACGATGTAGAGAGAGGTCCGACACGCTGCTACGGTTTTCCCTGGCCAGCGCCGTGCCTTTGTAGCGAACACCGGTTTAAAATGCGCGCCAGGCTGCGCGGCGTGGTCCAAGCATCGGACCTCTCTCTTCCACACCGACTATCTGTCTCACTCGCACGAAAGTGCATCTTGCTGAGCAGCGCTGCAGGCGGCGCGTTCGGAACTAAAACTTTTACCTAATCCGGCTTCACCCGTAGCCGGGCCGGGCAGTCCCAGTGTCCCCACCGTCTCTCTCTACATCGTGGACCTGGGTACTGGGCGAACAAACGCGATGCGCGCGATTTCTCATGCTTCGTTTTCAATTTTCATACTGTGCTGGCACCGCAGGCGCAGCAGTTGTCTCCCCAGTCACTAGTCAAGATGGCGGACTAGGCGGGACAGCCGCAGCGTGTCTCTGCCCAGTATCCAGGTCTTTAGCCTGGCCCGGTCTGTGTTCGGCACCGCATGTTGTGGTGGGGCGGGGATGCATAACAAGCCCCACCCCACACGCCATGATCCCGACGATCGAGTGACAAACTAATGAGCGGCCGCCCTGCTCCCTCGGGACCTCGCTCGGGACGCGTCGCCACTCCCAGCCGCTGCCATGCCCTGCGCTGCCCTGCCCTGCCGCCAGTTGATTATCACTTCAGGGGAACTCACAGTCGACTCCAGGAACATGACGCGGGCTTGTCTCTGCGCATGCGCAGTGAACGGGTTCTGCCCCGAGCGGCGCTTCCGGTCAGGCCGGTCGCTGTACACGGACGGCCACTCGCGACCCGCCTTCGAGGAGCTGAAGAAGGCCGTGCAGCGGCGGGGCGGCTGCAGGCTGGCCGCCGCCCCCGTCGAGTACCCCGAGCCCGACTACTCCACGCCGCCCTGCCTCCAGGTATGACTGGTCCAGGTCGGCGTTCACGTTCACATTCACATTCCGTCATACGCTTTGAACCGCCGAGCTGTTCTTCATTTGCAGGGCAAAGAACCACCGCCACCCACATGGATCCACATACGGCCAGACGCCTGAGCTGACTCTAACCCAAGGCTGTCCAAATATTACAGTTGATTAAATCCCCACTGAACTTACAACACCGAGGTTCTCTTTTCGTTTCTACGCCAAGAACACCAGGCGCTACAGCACCGATTTCCGACGCAAGTCAAGAAGTCGTTGACTGGATCAACGACATAGGTTATAGATTTCAAAATATGAAATGAAAATATTATGAAATGAAATGCCAATGTGCTTGGTTTTAGATTTTCTCATAATTCCAGTGAAAATGCTAAGGCTGGACCACTCCCTATTATATTCATTCCATGTACACGTCATCAGAAACTTATTCCAAAATATTCC
Organism: Aptinothrips rufus; assembly: GCA_902196195.1. Classification (NCBI taxonomy): domain Eukaryota; kingdom Metazoa; phylum Arthropoda; class Insecta; order Thysanoptera; family Thripidae; genus Aptinothrips; species Aptinothrips rufus. The sequence continues at coordinate 12,864 of CABIKL010001166.1, read as the reverse complement.
ATCCTATTAATTGCGATGAAGATCACGAAAATCGCGAAGGATTTTCGAGTAGTTTTGGAATCTATTCCATAAAATTTTGTTGTCTTGAAAATATTGTGTTGTACTCCACATACTCTGCCAGGTAAGGTAATGTTGTCTTCACGAAGAGCGAGCACCAGGTTTTGTAAGCGATTCGTTTATTGGTCGGTGTCAGTACGGCTGGCGGCGGCCCGCTCTGCTGCTGCAGTGCAGGTGCTCGGCCAGGATGAGGCCGCCGAGCTTGCTGTACACGTCGCGGTACTCCGTGCGGTACTGGTTCACCGCCTCGCCCGCCTCCATGTAGCCTGTGGGCAAGGAGTACGCGAAACATCGAAGTGTTAGACACTGCGACATGCCACCCAAATCCATCACGAAAACATCAAAAGATTAAAAAATTCGAAAAAATTGATTCTATATCGACCCGAAAAACTCATATTATTTTCTTTAAAAACTACGTATCTTCAGACGACAGGCTTTGACGTCTATCGTCCTCTATGGATATCGTCCTAAACTATATATGAATCTACAAACAAATAGCCCCAAATATTGATAGACAGTCTCAAAACAGCACTGGGATACATCGACACCATGCCGGCCAGGACTGACCCGAGTCCCTGCTGGATCGAGGGGGCCGCGGCCTGCAGGAGATGCTGCACTTGCGTCCGAACTGCGGTCTCTTAGGCACCAGTCCGCACAGGCACACCTCGATGTCGCCCTCGGGGGTCCGCGCCGACTCGGCCGCCTGCTCGCACGCCTGCACTGCAGTCCAGAGCGACACGTCAGCTCGTTTCAGAACTTTCAGGTCATCTTGTCGGAGCAGGCAGTCCTTGACTAAAGATCCGGATACTGGGCAAAGAGACGCCATGGCTGTCGCGGCTCGTCCGCCATCTTGACTAGTGACTGGGGAGCCAACTGCTGCGACTGCCGCACCAGTCCAGTATGACAACTAAAGGCGTGGTATGAGAAACTGCGCGTTTCTTTGCCAAGTATCCAGGTCTTTATCGTTGACGAGACGAGCACTCACGCTGCGCGCTGCGGTCCAGAGACACCACGCCCATCCTGCCGCCCGCCGACGAGTACCTGGCCGCCCTGCACGGGCAGTAGGGCAGCGCCCCGGGGGCAGCGCCCGCGAGGCCCGCCCCCGCCACCAGCGCGTCGTACTCGCTGTTTGGGTATTCACCTGACCGGGGACATAATCAAGACATCAGCAGGGTTGTTACGAGAAGACTGCTGTTTTCAAATCCCGTGACGTTTCCCAGACAAATCCCTGAAGTAAATGTGGAGTCCAATTTCGGTGCATGTTCCTCACATTTTTATTTTCATTCACTAGCGACGACGCCAAGGCGTTGATTTCAGTGCCAGCCCTCCCTGCCGAGATGCGTACCTTGCTTGCAATAGTCGACTTGGTAGACACTCCTGTACCGATCCTTGAAGACTCTGGACACGAGGTCGTCGGGTGGGCACGACCGTATTATGTTGAACAGGTAGGGGTGTTTTTCTTGAAGCTGATGGGCAGGAGAATGTTTCGACTCAACACAAGTTAAACCGCGCCCTGAGGTACCGGATGACCGGTGCCTACCAGCTGCAGGTTGCGCTGGGCGCGGTCGTTGCGCGCTACTTGCAGGCCGGCAGGGGCGCAGTACCCCGGGGGGGCGCCCGACGTGGAGTGTGGCGCCCCGGCTGGCGTGTGCGGGCCGGCCCGGCCGCCGTTCAGCTCCAGGGCAGCCTCCACCTCCTCCTGACATCGGCGCCGTGCTTCCAGCAGCCGCTCGTACTCCTCCAGGGAGAGCCCCCGCTCCAGCGCCTGCTCGGGCGAGGGCACCGTGGTGTACCGCACGCCCTGGCAGCCCGGCCTGGAGCATGACGTTACAGCTCTCAAAGCACGCCTGCAGGCCTGGAGCTCTCTGACCTGACGGTGGACTCTTCTCAAAAGTGTCTTTGAGGCCTCCATGTTGCCAAGAATTCGTTGCAAAAGTGTACCGAAGTACAGCGACAATTTAGCAAAATGTTCTCGAAGTTTACAAAAAAATCGCCGAAACTTACAGTGAGATTCAAAAGCTCCGAAAATTGAAATGGTGCTTAGTTCCCGTGTCCCTCATTTCCCCCAGAGTCCGCCCCTCATTTTATTAAGACTGCCAGCCGTGGTTCAAGCACTACCCCCATAGTAACGTCGAGGGACGGTCCACGAAAGAGGCATTCCAGTGAGAAATGCCATTGGAATCGATATCGAAACTATGTCGAAACGACGTCGATTTCACACTTTCGATATTGTTTTTACATCGTTTCGGATGGCATTTCTCATTGGGATCTTCCATCAACATGCCCACTATCTGCTTTCCCGATGTTCTTCGAGGAAATGATTTGAAAATCATGTGATATACATTTCAAATTGTTCTAATTGTAAACCCACCTGAGGGGAGCAGTTCGCACAAAGGGCCAGAGAAAGTCATCCCGGTACGTTGTTATGAAGTTGCTTGTTGTCATGTTGATAAGATTAGTTACTTTTATTTATATTTCGTAACACTTGTAAAATTTTGAGATTTTTTTGGGGGTTTTGTTTTGTATTTATTTAGATGACTCCCGCCATGTCTGCGGGAGACGCCCATGGGAACGTCAACAATCAGAACTTGTGATGGCTTATTAGTGTTAGAATTACATTGACATTGAGTTAACAAAAACTTTTTTAATATTGAGAAAATATGTACTTTCTGCAATAAGACAATAATGTATAGATCGGTAGAGGTGTACGGGTGATTAAAGAGTAATAGCCTGACCTGTCATGCCATTTAAAAATGTGATTTGGAGATAGGACACATAAAAAAAAAAAAATTCAAGTTCGGTTTAAAGTATCTTTTTTCAAACTAAACAACATGAGTGTCAACAGATACAATAACCGTGACATAAATTTCAAAAGTTCACAAAGAACCAAGTACATCGTGAATGAAGAGCACCACAGTTGTGACTTTGCTTCCTCCTTCTTTCACTAGGATTTTTAGACAACTGAGAGAGCTGCCTGCAAAACTTACTAGTCAGAGATAGAAATTTTCCTGAATGAGATTCCATGAATACATTGCATGAAATTCAAAAGGAATTGACTTAATGATTTTTGGGTTCAGATAAAAAGAACACCACAATGCCACTTTTCACTCTACAAAATTTTGACTAGTGTCACAACTACAGGATCAACTACAGGATCAAAATGCTAACAGACAGTAATTGGCTTTTACACTAATTCCAAACACTTTGCCCTGAATGTCCACAATACACAACTACTAAACACTCAAATCAATAACTAGAAAAGTCTGCTATCACACAAAAGAGCAGAAACTCTTCATAACTGAACACAATCTAAAGTAACATTAGCAAAAACTACCTACCTTAGTTACGTCTAATCTCTGTGCGAGCATGACATGAAGTATTTGACAAGCGCAATAAAGTCTCAACCAGCAGGTATAAAACAGATGGAAGTAATGATTGACATTTACATAAATACAATATAACTGTTAAAAAAGATATTTATTTCAAATGCTAAATCTCTCTATAGAGACATTAAAGTTGAACTGTAAGACCTCCCAATACCATACTTTTAGTCGTTCATTAATCAGATCAGACTAATTCATCACTGTTCCTAAGAGCAACATCCATTGAGCTGATTACATAACTATTTATCATGTACAAAAAAAATATGCTGATTAATGTGTGCCGAAGGTACACAAAAGTTTCAGTCAATTCCATTTCAGAATAAGAGTGAGACAACAAAAATAGCTTCAGAAATAAAGACGCATGAAAATTGCTTTGACATGAACCAAAAGTAGATGGTTATGAAGAAAAACAACTAAGAGCATAGACGAAAAGCTCTCATCTCATCAACAATAACAAAAATCCATGGTCAGTTGTTTGCTGTAGCCATGCAAACTTTATCACAAGTCAGCAACTACAAATGAAGCAGATGACATTACCAAAGCAATCATTATGAAACATTTTCCAACCAATTTCAGGGAGGAAATCGCAAACATTGTCTACCATCAAAATATAAAATCAATACCACTTCAATATAGAGATAAGAAAGATGCATCAGTTTCAACTGCAAAGTGGAATGTGGTGCTCAATCTGTCCAAATTTGTTACAACACAACCCAAGACCGACTTGCACAGTTCAGCATTTCACTGACTAGTAGTCACAAGGGTCTGTAGCCTGGAGACAGTAGGCCGAAGCCCAGTTCACACCTATAACCCACAACAAGTAGGTTTTAGCTACTAGCTTTTGTAAATTTCTTATTTTTCCTGCAAAGAACAAAAATTTCAAATTACATCTAGGGATGCTAACAAAATAAAAAATTGTCTTTTAGCAAAATAGCCATATAGAGAGAATAATAAAATCTTACAGTTTATATCAGCTCTGTTCTTTGCTATGCTTCTTCTTCTTTTCGTCCTTGGAACTTTTCTCCTGAGATGACTCATCTATCTCCGTAATGGTAATTCTTGATGTAGAATTGTCCGGTGAAAGAACATTGACATAGTGAGAATCTTTCTCAGAATGATATGAAGATGTCGTAATGGACTTGGCTTCCCGACGTTCCTGATCAGATTGCCATTCCACTTTCTGCTTGTGTTGCCGGATGGCATCCATACAACGGTCTAATACCATTTGTTCTGTAAGAACCCCATCTTCAGAGGCATAAGCAGCAGCCTGCCAAGCCACACCTAGTTTTGAAATCTCACGACCTGACAAACCCTCAGTAAGAGCAGCCATATGAGAACACAAGGCACTGTAATCAAACTGGGCAACTTTCAGTCTCCTGCAACAAAACAGTAAAAGTTACCTTCCTAATACTGCATTAGCAAACGTATTAATGCCATGTTTTGAAATAACATACTTTTGTCCTTCCAGAGCAGGAGTTAAAACAAACTTCTCAAAATACAATCTCATGAGACGTTCACGTTCTTCAAGACCAGGCAAATCAAACTCGACCATCTCATCTAAGCGATCATTTACAGCCCAGTCAAATTGTTCTGGTGTGTTGGAGGCAAGCACCAGCATTAGTCTGGAAATGTCAGAAAAGGATTATCAGAACAGTAAATAAAAGAAGAAAAGCACAAGAAATGAATTTCCAGAACTTTGAACTTACTTATCACTTTGTTCTCCGGTCCTATAAAGGAAAGCATTAAGGGCAGCGCGAAGATCCTCACTAATGGTTTCACTGCTACGTTTGCGGAGGAATGCATCTGCTTCATCAATGAACAGAAGGAGACCCTTGCGTGAAGTCTGAGCCCAATCAAACACCTTGTGTATAGCAGTAACACCATCCCTTCCCATTGGAGCTACATCACCACCAGTGACAATAGCATAGTCCATACCAGAATGCATGGCAAGTTTCTACATAAGATTTCAAGGAACAAATGTTAGTCAAGTTAAAAAAATTTCGCACAGAATCTAAGTAATGAAACATTTAGCTACCTTGGCAAACATTGTCTTTCCTGTGCCTGGAGGTCCATGCATTAAAATATTTCTGTACATTCCTCGGTTTTGTTTGGTATTCTTGGTAGCAATGGCGATATCCCTGAGCAATAAAATATGCTTATAAAAAGATATTCACTTTACCTTCCAATAATTATAATACATTCAAGCTTCTCTAGTAATGACAGATGAAAGAATTAAAAGTCATGTGGATTTCAATACCTAAGACGTTCCTCGAGACGTGGTTCCAAAACAACACCCTCCAGAGCGTCACTTTCTCTACTTCTTAGCTTCTTGGCAGTTTGAATAGGATGCTGAACAACATCTAAGGCAGTAATGCGAGAAGTATCTCGCACTAGAGATGGCTTACCTGCAAGAACAGAAAAGAATGAGACAATCCGTTTCCCATTGTTCAGAAATCTCAATTGATGTCTCAAGGAATCTTACCAAGTCTAGCTTCAATATAACGAGCAGCAACAGAGGTAGTTCCTTTGGCTGAGTAAACTCCTAGGGCAAGAAGAGACAGTCCGCCTGCAGCTGCTAACACCTTGTCCCAATCCGTCAACAAGGCTTGTGCACCAGATCCTAGGACCGAACCAGCAGTCCTAGAAAAGGAGAAAGTAAACATAAGAAGGCCTTTCAGAAAGAAGGGGCAAGATCAGATTGCTTGTGCAGATATTAAAATATCAAAGAATGTTTTCAAGTTAGGAACAGATTTCTTACTTGATTGATTCCAAAACAGTTGTTCTTTTTTCAGCAGCTTTAACACGAATTTGTTCAAGTGTCAGGTCTTGATTTTCTCTATCAACTTTAGCCTTAGCTCTCATTTCTGCTTCTAATTTCTTCATTTCCAGCTGATGACGCATTTCTAATTCCTTTTCAATGGTAGCTGAAATATGAACAGTATGCCAATGCCATAAATTAATCAATTCAAGAAAAGAACAGAGTTTGAGAAGAAGAGAATGAAGCATTACCTTTCCTCATGGCTTCCTGTTTAGCAACAGATTCCTCTTGCCTCCTTAAGTTCTCTTCATTCACTCGCGTTTGTTGCAAAAGCTGGTCGTCATACCTATGAGAGGAAAATATAAATATTTTCTGAATGTAAGCAAAGTGGTGCTAAGATATTTAAACCAGGACAGACTTGGAATATTACCTCTTTCTAGCTAGCTGATCTTGATATTGTGCTCTTTGTTGATGCTGTTTAGTTTCCTCTTGCATTGTTTTTCTACGTTCATCTCCTTCTACTCTTTTCAGCTCTAATTTACTTTGTTCGATGTGAGCTTCATACTCTTTCATTTTCATTTGATATTCTTGCTGTTTGGTCTTTTCCTGAAGTTTGGAAATTTCTAGAGCCTCTACGGAGTGTTCTAAAGACAACAAAGCCCAGTGTCAGTACATCTCAACAGATGAAACAAAGAATGATAAAAAATGAATCAGACTTTAAATGTAACGAAGCATCTGCTATGTTCAACAAATGAAATTAAAGTATCATGAAAACAGTAACTTCACATGGTATATTGCATCAGCAATATACTAGAACATTTAATGAAATTTGTAAACGCTGAAATCAGTAGCCGGAATATACATCAAAGCTAATATTTTATTAGAATTATTTAGAACTCAAATTTATGATGAAATTGCCCAACTTAGCAATTCACTGAGCACACAAAATGGAATGTTAACTCAACAAATCACCTTGAGAATAATGCAAACCTAGGGAAACATAACCTACAATTGACTGAGAATACTTCCACTTCCTGAGATAAATTGGAACTGATTTCACATGAAACATTCACAGAAGCAAAATGTACAACCAAAAGAAACAAAATAATACTTACTTGATTTCTCAAGCTCTTTTGCAGCTTGCGCTGCCCTTTCCAGGGCAGACGAATCGAACCTGTACGCCTCCATCTGAGAATTCCTGTTTCCTTGATTTTGTCCTCCGTCTTGATTTTGTCCTCCTGACGTTGGAGGAGTTGGTGGAGGAGGAAAATTGCCATCTCCCGGAGGAGGTTTCTGTTTGATTCCGAATAACCAAGACATGTCTACAAGCAAAAATTGCCCAAATTTCAAGAGTGGGCGATAGATACCGGCAACACCACGAGGGGTAAGAAATGGAGAGGGTTAAAGGTGACTGACAACTGCAAACAACCGCTGACAACTTGCAGTTGCAGTGTTGCCAGCCAAAGCGAATTCTTTTTAATAAGAAGCTAGCACGCACTAAAAAAACTGTGGGCAAATAAATTTTTTTTGTTATGTTTCCTTGCAAATTAAAATTCCATATTCTACTTTGCGGTAATGAAATGTTATATTTTTGGGCTGTAAATAACGAGAGAACCTACCCGATGGCAGACAGCAGTATTTCTGCAAGGAATGCCCTACGTGACATTTGCAACAGAACGATTTTTTTGATTTTCGGCTTTTATTGTTATGACACACTAACTAGGATATTTTTCAAGCCAGCAGTATCATGGCTACTCAAATACAGCCAAAAGAAATTAAGGTACTCGTTGATAGTCTTTACTAACAGGCACAACTGACTGATGTGAATATGGGCTGAAGGTTATGTTTCCCACAATCTCTGACATTTACCACACATACTTTTGAAAAACTGGTTGTTTTGGCATGAGCGACATATTTAAAGTGCTATTTCGTCCTTTCTGAAGAATAGAAATATCAATGCGCGTAATTGGAAATTTTTCAATTTTATGGTGTATTTTATCTGGAAGAAAAAAGGTGTATTCGACATAGTATCTACCGATATTGTAAACATACAAGCTGCAAAAATTTTTTTTTGTCATTTTTCCAAGTATTCCAATTAATTTCTTTTAGTTTTCATTTTCAATTTATGACAAATTAGCCCAGAGGTTTTCGTTAATGATCCAGAATTATGTCAAATTTTCCTTCAAATTTGTGAAGCTTTTAAGAGACTGTGCCTTTTGCAGAAAGTTGGCCCAGGGATGCCTAGTGGAAGCATAGGAGTAGCTGGAGGACCCTTGCCTTCTTCCGCACCACCTCCAGCAGTTCAAGAGTTTTCTATAAGAGTGCCTAAGTAAGTCTGTTCTGAAAACTAAAAAGTTTTCTTATATCGTCAGGCATTTGTCATAGTAAAAGATGTCCAATCTATTTTGACCTACATTTAATTTTCAGGACTACAAAAAAGAAGTTTCATATGATGCGCTTCAATTCAACATTGAATGTTGACTTCAGCAAGTGGTCCCAGGTAAAGATGGAACGGGAAAATAATGCGAAAGAGTTCCGAGGAAATGAAGAAGATATGCCTAAGTAAGGAAGTATTTTCATTTTGTTTTTAGTTCTCCAGGGATAGACTGGTGAATGCGCGAGTGAGATGGAGTGCTGTAGAGTTTGTGTGAGTGCAAGGGATATGCAAGTGTGGGGATTCCAGCCTGTGTGTCCCTCTCGCACTCACATAAGCTCCATGAACTCCATCTCACTCACATGTGCACTAGCGCACTGCTGCTGTATTCCAATCTCAATTCCAATACAGCCTGGAAAAAGTTATGGTTTCGTTGATATCCTGTAGCTGTTTAACATTGCTGCAAGCTGGTCAAATCTTCTAAGTTGTCATGTATACCTTTTAAAGGCATAATCGTGTGTACTTACTGAGCCTTTTTTTAATAGAGGTTTTGTTTAATGTATTTTATTTGTCCTCTCCCTAGATTTGGAGCTGGAAGTGAATTTGGTAGAGAAGCCCGTGAAGAGGCCCGTCGTAAGAAGTTTGGTATTGTATCCAGAAAATATAAGCCTGATGATCAGCCATGGATCTTAAAATCAGGAGGAAGTAAAAATGGTAAAAAGTAAGCAATTCTCAATGTCTTAAAATTTTAAAATCTCAGACCAATTATCTTTGTCCCATCTTAATTTGTTTGAGCCTTTCTACACTGACTGATATTATATCTTTCAGATTCAAGGGAATCCGTGAAGGTGGCGTTGGAGAAAATGCTGGATATTATGTGTTCATGAAAGCTGAAGATGGAATTATTGAGGCTTATCCTCTGCAAGAGTGGTATAATTTCCAGCCTATTCAGAGATATAAAGCGCTCTCAGCAGAAGAAGCTGAGGAAGAATTTGGCAGGTAACCTTATCAAATATTACCTATTACTGTGTTATTATATTTTTCTTTCTTTCTTTTTGTCTTATCATTGAAGAAAATTTTGTTTTATTTTGCAGACGAAACAAACAACAAAATTTCTTCTCACTTATGATGCGCAAGCGTTTACGTCCCGATGAGGATATTGATCTTGATGATCCAGATGAAGCTAAAGGCAAACGAAAGGGTGGTGGTACTAAGAAATCTAAAGGTAATTTTTTCTTATCTGTTGATTGAATTAAAAATGTGTTTTAGTCTAGTGCTCTATCCTCTTGCATTGTACCAGAACTGAAGATATCTGACATGGAAGAGTGGATGGATTCTGATGATGAGTCAGACTCTGATGATGGTGATGACAAAGAAGAAGACAAGGAAGAAAAGTCCCAGCAAAAGAAAAAAGGAAAGAAAGGTAAGTTTATAAAATTTTCTTTTAGTATATTTTTCTTCAAAATAAAGCTACGGCTACATACATTTATTTTTTATTAATTTGGATGTAATATTTCAGAGGCTGAAGCTAAGAAGAAGAAGAAAAAGCGTGATTCAGATGATGAGGCCTTTGAAGAAAGTGATGATGGTGATGAAGAGGGTCGTGAAGTTGACTATATATCTGATTCATCTGTGAGGTACAGTTGTTTTTTGCGCTGCAGGTAATAATGTACCTTACAATTTCTGTGACTAAAATGAAAAATGACAGAGTGCCTTGATTTCTGCAGTGTTTCGGATCATGATGAGAAAGCTAAAGATGAGATGAAAGGAGTAGCTGAGGAGGACGCTCTTCGTAAACTTCTGACATCTGATGAAGAGGATGAAGAAAATGAAGAGAAGAAAGAAGGGGAGGAAAACAGTGATGCAGATGATAAGAAAGATGGGGAAGAAACCAAAAAGGACAGTGGTGATGTCAAAAAGTCAGCAGCAGACAAGGACCGTATTAAAAAGAAGAAGAAAAAAGTATGCAATTTACCATTTTAAGATTTGTGTCGCCAATTGCCAGAGTGCTTAATTTTTCTCTAAATTTTTTTCCAGAAGCGTGAAGCAGATGCACCTCCATCTCCATCTAACAAGGCTGCCTCAAGCTCAAATGATAAGAAGGATAAGGGCAATGGTAAGTGATCTGTAATTACTACATTTTCTTCAGTTTGTTATATTGCACTTTTGCATCACTTAACATGTCTCACCTACTGTACGTCTGCTTGTTTTTTTTTCTTCTGTTTTCAAGATTCTTTGACTGACTTAAGTGATAGTTCAGATTCAGAAACCAACAAGAAGAAGGAAAAGAAGGACAGTAAAGAAACTAACAGGTTAGTTAAGTTTTTTTTTCATTTCACTTTTTTTACATGTAATTTTACCATAAAGCAAATTTCTTTTCATTACCAATCCATAATTTCCTTGGCAATCTTAAGAAAGACTAAATGAAAGGGTTTGCACAGTTTGCATTTTGTACATATTGAGAAGTTCTGAGTGAAGACAATATCAGTACTGCTTCAGTATTTTAAATGACAGCTATAAAATGTGCTTCTTCTCTGAAACAACATTTTTGTTTACCTCTAATTGCAGTGGAAATAGTTCTAGATCTGCCAGTCCAGCTCTTCAGAGTGACGGTAAAAGAAAAGCTACAAGTGATGTTCTCGCAGCAGTAGCAGCTAAAAAAGTAAAATTGGATAATTTTGCATCCGCCTCAACCACACCTTATTTGGCTGGAGCAAGGTAATAACTGATAAACAATGCTATATTTTTGAGTGCTTTTTCATTTTTTGTTTGCTTTTATTCACCAGTAATTAATGTAATTGTATGACTTGCAGTGAGGCTGGCATAACAGAAGACGCGGTAAGAAGATACCTCATGCGGAAGCCCATGACGGCAACTGAATTGCTCCAGAAGTTTAAAAGTAAGAAGGCTGGTCTCAGCTCAGAGCAACTTGTAAACATAATGACACAGATTATAAAGAAAATTAATCCAGTTAAACAAACAATCAGGGGTGTGATGTATTTGTCTATCAAACCTCAGCATAGCGCACCTAAACCCCCTGAGAATAATTAGAGTGTTTGTAATTTAGGTTTTGTATCTGTATTTTTCAAATTTGTAAATTTTGTAAATAAAAACTAATGTTTCCTTTTGAAAAAAATTTCTTTATTTCTTTTTATTTTATGTCCTCCTTAAAAATACCATAACCGATCTGTACAAAGTTGAGAAACATCAGTATATCCTAGGGAGATAAGCTTCTGGACTTTCTACTTCAGTCTGAAACCTAGCGAAGGACGGTATGATAAAGTTCTTTAGTATGAACGGTAAGGTCGAGACGTAAGTGGATGCCAGCCTAGAGATGGGAAAGTGGTGGTCTCTGGTGGGCTTTGCATCTGTCTCTCTTTCTCCCGCCCTAAGAGTTCAGTAAGTCCGACAGAGATAGAAAGCGCTAGTGGGCTCTAGAGCCCACCAGTTTCCCGTATCTGTGCCAGCCGCGGATAAGGAGTCTCACACACTTCCTCTAAAAAGTTAAAGTTTATCCGTCGCCGTGGATTCCTGGAAAATCACTTTCAAAGTTCAGAGGAATTTTGTCACATATCATTTTCCTTGTCGGGCCGCGCACTCAACTATCAAGGAACTGGTTCGCGCAGTCACGTGTTCTTGTTGTGTTGAGCAACGGCGTGTCAACAGTGATCCGATCGTTTTTTTAGGTAGTATCCCTGGTATTATCTACGGAAGTGATTCGAGTGATCATGACATGGACGACGACAGTTTTCCTGTAAGTATTGTTCATACAGTGTGGATATAATTGTCTTGTGAGGAATCTTGAACATGCAGCCGTCCAGCACCTGGCCGGCACGCTTGAGCTGCAAGTTGTTATTTCAGTACAAACTCAATTCCTGTGCGCTAGAATTGACTGCTTAATCTATATCGTAGGAGTATGTTGACGGATATAATTTTCATAAGAAATCATTTGGTCGGTGTTGATAAAAGTTCCTAAAGAATTAGCGGTTGATAGGTTAGTTGCCCAGGCCTCGAACTTCCCTCTTTTTTCGTTTCCGTACATTTGAGAGAATGGCGTTCCGTTAAAACTAGCCAACTTCTCTGCCGAACCATTCGCTAAGGCTGAGGAGTGGTGGTTTCAGTTAAATCTGCGAATCACATCTCTATTAACAACCTCCTGCAGGGCTATTCTGTTTCTAGTTCGGGGGGAACGTGCAACGCCGCGCCACCGTTGCTGCAGGGCTATTCTGTTTCGAGTTCGGGGGGAACGTGCAACGCCGCGCCACCGTTGCTGGCGTTCGACGCTCGGGAGC
>CABIKL010001165.1:0-16654 GCA_902196195.1 Aptinothrips rufus | reverse complement strand
ACTCCTTAGGGTTATCCAGTTGCAGCTTCTCCAGCACACTTTCCACTTTATCACAGCACTCCACTATGCTTCACTGCACTTCACACTTCACTATACTTCACACTTCACTATACTTCACTTTGAGCCACGTGCACCAGGGAAGTATCGGTCGCGTACCTTCCCTGCAAGATGTTCGGCGTGGACTGCCTGAGGCAGGCCGCTGCTCGCGGCTCCCGCTGCATATTGCATACTTTGCAATATTGGGGACTCGTCCGGTCATTGGATGTTAGAGAGACCAAGCCCCGCTAGGTAGCGCGGGCTTGTCGCGGACGGAGCGTGGGGTCAGTGTGGAGATACCCCACGTAAGGGCCGAGTGGTATACAGGGCCCTTACAGGGTGGCTGGGGAAGTGAAGACGGCTAACCACTAAGCTGCACCATCTTCCTGCAGATTTACAACCACTTCCCTTTGGCAGTGCCGCGCCGCCTGCAGGTTGCCTGCCCTGCCTGCCCGCACCAGCGCTTGTTGACTGACAGGTCGTGGTCGACGCGCCGCCGGCCGGCAGATGGTTTATGGACGCCTGAATACACCGCGCCGATCGACACCTCGCTTTTGAGAAGGTATTTTGAACTCGAGACACTCCACACGCAAAACTACGTCCTGGGAAAGACTATCCCCATGGTTGTTTACCAACAACTCGGTTTTCGAATTCTATGAAATCTCCTTGACTAGTCCCGGACGTCCTTTCCCCGAGTGTCGTCCACTGGTTCGTGTGGCAGTGTGAAGCTGGTAAGTTTCACTTGGATGCGTTGCCTGTCGGGCAGGGCCGTGCCTTTCAGTCCATGAGGGAGAGCCAGCATGACCAGCTTATGGCCAGCTAAACCAAGGTCGCGGTGAGCGGGGCGGCGGGGGCGGAAGTAGAAGGGAGGGGGGCGCTCCAGTACCCCTGCTGGGCCCCTCCTGCCTCCAGCCGACCAGCGCTGCCCAACGGAACAGTGCTCGAAGGGTCATCTTTGTCGGCTTCCGCGCCACTTCCGCGCCGCTCACCTGCGTCTAGACGGCGAAGATCAACCGGAGAAGCTAACGTCTCCTAACGCTGCATCTTCAGCGGGGGTTACTTATCAACTGGACCTGCAGGATCTTAGCAAAGAAACGTCGCTCCCTCGAGATTCTCTAGGGGAGCACGATCGAGCGTGGCACCGCTCACCACCCGACAGCACGCCACGCCACGCCACGCCGCTCCACACCATACAGTGCACAAAGCAGCATGACAGCTTCGCTCCAACGTTTTATTGCCAGACAGACGGACAGACAGACAGACAGACCGGCTGCCCTCTACTCTCCGCGCCGGACAACTCCCGCCAAAACACAAACCAAAACAGCCGTTCGTCCGTCTTCTCTGACTTTGACGATCCGGTCCGTTTAGGTCGGAAAGCTTCGCCAAACTCATGCGAGTTAGCTCCGACACATCAATCTTATTCAACTGACGCCGACATGAAACACAACATCCACGCATCAATGTCAAGCGGGTTGCATCTTGTGGCAGGGGCTGCCTTCGACGGACTTTTTATTATTATTATTTTGCAAATGGTGGTATGCTGATATGTCGGGGTAATAACCAGTCGTACACACAAGTACTGTAAGGATTGACTTTATGGCCTGTCATAAACAGAAGGTAAGCTCAGGAAATAATAAAACGAGAGGAAAGGGGGTACCGGCCGTCAAGCGTATTGAAATTAGATTTTCATGTGGCTGATCCAACGCAACGGACTGTCCTTCCTGATGTACTAGAACGCGAAGAGTGCTAGAGCTCTCGAACTCGAAGATGCAGGGTGGGTGACCTCAAGAAGGAACGGAAAAGGATGTCGCTCCTGGTAGAGCACACACTTGACACTTACGGACTGTCACCAGCTTGGGGTCGAAGGTGTCGACCTTCTCCTGCACGCGCTGCACTCTCTCGTGGAGGGCGGCGGCCCTGTCGGTGATGTTGGTCACATCCTTGATCAGGCTGCCGAACAGATCGTCGGCGACGGTCAGCAGCGAGGACAGCTGCCGGATGGCGCAGCACAGAGTGCCGTTGAACACGGCCTCCAGCTCGTGGTCCTGCACCAGCGGCCGCCCGTCCGGCCCGGTCAGCTTGCGCCGGCTCAGGTGGACGGGCTGCACCGTGCGCTGTACGAACGGCATCTTCGTGCCCTCCTCGCGTCACTTCACGTCACGTCACTTGTCACCTCACTTCATTCGCCTCACATTCACACTTCACTTCACATTCTCGCGCTGCTCCCGCGCGCTCCAGCCTGGCGGTGACACCAACCGGCAGAGACACGAGCCACGACACTCACACCAACACCTCGCCATGCCGAGGCGGGAGCATATCCAGTAAGGTAAGTATCCACAATCAGCGACTCGCAGCTTGCCGTCGTCCGTCGTCGCCGCAGACCGGCACCGGACGAAACCGGCACGGGTACGGGCTCCAACGTGACGGGGAGGAACACCGCTCACGGGCGCTCGCACGCTATAACGCTCTGACTGAGACTGCCGCTCTGCCTGCTGCCTGCCTGCCCGGCGCCCGGCGCCCGGCTGCCGCCTGGCCGCCCGAACTGGCCTGCAGAGCGCGCCTGAGTACGGGCCAGTACGGGCTATCCCCTCCCTTCCCCTCGGCAACCTGCTGGAAGAGACGGCGGATACCGACGGGGAAGGCAAGGGAAAGAACAGGAAAGAACAACGGCGGTCGTGCAACCAGTCTTTGTCTCTCTTCAAATTACCTAACTTTTTATTTTAAATTTTTTATTTTGTTTTATTGGCTTTTCTCTCTAAGCGGTATGTCAGGAGGTGAAGGTTCGACCTGACTCTAAGGTAGATCAGTTCGGAGGTTCAACTCAAGTAAGCAGTAGTCTTGCAAAGCTTGAGGGTTGAATTTATTCAGCGTAAGAAGAATAATTTTCAAGTGCAAAATTGTTGCGAAATCTGGTTTGTTATTTTTCTGTCTAATTCTGAAAAAAGTGTTATGAATTAAGATTGCAGGGAATGTTAAATAATGTCCAGCAGATTTAGGCGAGGAATTACGCTATTGTTTATTCAGTGAATTACATCTGTATGATGCTAATGGAAACAATTTACAATCCACTACAATCCGCAGATGTACAAAGTGTGGCATCAGAATGTAAATGAAATCAACAATACACAGATTTCAATTACATTTGGACTTGGAACGTCTGCATCAGGCATCCATGAGATATTTAGATGAAACTGCTATACAATTACAACTCATACAAAAAATACTAAATGACAATAATAATTCAAGGCACAAGAAAAAGATACAATAAAAATGATCATTCAATATTGATTTCAGCATGTTAACAAAGAAAACTATACATTACTGATTTCCCGAGTAAGAAAAACTTACACTTCAAAACAAGGAGCAGAACATTTCTGACAGAGAGTTAACTTACTGCGAATGGAAAGAAAGACGTGAATAACGATGATAAAATAAAAGCATCACAGACAATGTTTGATAAAGAAAACAGTTGAAGGAAACAATATGGATGGTCAAGTTTCAACATTAACACTGTAGAGAGAAATGATGTAATTCATATCAAAGAGGACCTCAAAGCATTAACTGCACTGCAAAAGAAATCCAACAGCACAGACAATGAGAGAACTAACACAACGTACCAACAGCTGCTCACTCATTATCACTTTCATGGCTTGAAACTTTCTTTGGCAAATTAACAGTCACTGGAGTTGTCACCAGGTCACTACTCACAGCCCTGAAATAAATGGACAGCAGGAAGTGAAACTGTGAGACATGTTGAAAATGTTCCTTATTGCAACTTCCTAGCATTGCCTTAAAAACTCAAAAAAAAAATTAAAAAAAATTAATAACTTAACAATTTTAATTGGTCCAAAAGGCATAGGTCTATTAGTAATCCTGAAATTTTATTATGTTACTATGATCAAATCTCATATATAATTTTAGACAAGGGTTACAAAACAAAGCCACCAATTAACCAAGATGTCTGGTAACAGATGCTAGACCATTTAAGAGGCATAAGAGCGTGAGGGGTTTCAATATGATAGAATCACCTGATAACACAGAAGAATGTTCAGTTGAGTCAATATATGACAAAAACATTTACTAATAGGGATGGTTGGGTCAACTGGTAACTTTCTGCTTCTTTTTTCACTATGTGATAAGGTATTACACAAAGACAAGGTGGACGTTGCCAATCAAAACTTAAAAACACTTGCATCAGGAAACAAGGAAAAACAGCAATAGTTAAATGTTCATGAGGAATTACAAAGATGGCAATAGTAATAAAGTAACATTAATATAAGAATGGTAAACTATCAATAAACTTTCAAAAGTGAGCTTTTTATTTTACAATAAAAAGTTTGAAGTTATTTACCTAAAATAAGGCATAACACAGGGGTATCAATTTTGCAACATCACAATCCATGTCTATTTCATTTTTTTTTTTTCTCGAAAAGAAACTCTTACAGAATCAGGTCAGTTTATATAGAGAGTAAATAAAAAAAGCTAAGATTTTTACAGCATGCAAGTTTTGAATTCCCAAAGCGCAATACCCTGTTAAGCTAGAGGACCTGTCTAAGAAAGGCATCTCTCTACTTGAATCCATCAGTCTACAAACAATCCAACCTGATTGTGCTTGAGCAAGACAGTATCTAATAATCAATTTAACTGGCTACTAAACTCTTGGACAATGCAATATTTTGTGTATGAAAAGTAAACCTGTCTTGTATATCTTAAATGATGTTGGCTATTAGATAGACTTAAATTTCTGAGTTCTGGTCACAGATACACACAATGATATTCAGTAAATTTCTCATTGTTCATTCTTTGGAAAAGAAGACAATGCAAACGATACAAGGCAACTTAACCTTTGGCACATTTCCCATTTTTGTGATAATGCAGATCAAAAGTTGTGAATGGGGAACAAGTACAGTATATATGAGAGATATGCAACTTATGTCAATTTTACAGCATAGAAAGCACTTAATTAATACTCAAAATATTTTGAGAGAAATTTAACTCTGACATACACTAAATCCATTTTTACAGAGAAATTAACAATCACAGCAACATTAATTTCACAAAGCAGAGCACCATACATATGTATCAAACATCAGCAAGCACACATGTATGTACAAACAGTCTTGAATTGCATACAGAGTGACAATTCTCACATGAATATGCGGCAGAACTGAATTCACTCCTACAAAATGAAGTACAAGACAAATTTGATAAACTTAAGGCCATTCTAAAATCAACATAGGTTAGTCTGTTATGAAAGGGCATGTACAGGTCCACAAAAAGGCCCTCTGAACAACACTAAACCACAGACAGAATTGAATTTTTAGACATGAAATTACAAAATTGACGCTCTGTATGAGTGTGCATCACTGTGTTATATTTACTCTTTTCACAGGGGCATAAATGAGAGATCGTGCAACCTTATAATCACACATACAATTGAACAAACACACGGGTACACAAATAAAATGGTTTGCTTCCTCAAGAGCAAAATACACAAGCACACCAAATGAATAAAACACAATTTTAAGACACATACACCGCCATCCAAATTATTTGTACTATAAAGAAGATGTGCAGTCAGCACAAATTTATCAATTAATATTATTACTTTAATGGTTTCTTACTACACATTTTTAATAAAAATACGATGTTTACAGTAAATCAAAATAACCTTGTTACACATACTTTAAACATAATATAGGGCACAATACTATAACATCAAAAAGAAGGAAAAAAATGCTAAGTAATGGTACAGAGTTTAAAGTCTCCCATACTAATAAAGAGGTAAGTTTGATGAAAATAAAACAGGCAAGCCATTCAAATCCACACAAAATATATTAAGCAAAACTTTAAAATCAACAGGTTACATCATACAGTACCACTCTAACGAAAAACAAGCAACAAATTGATCAGGCTTCCAATAAACATAAAATTTGCTCTAGTTCATAACTTGTAACGCTGTTGCATATTGAAGTGCCAAATTAATGATAAGAGCCATGAAGCAATAGCTATAAAGAAAAACAACATCTTTGACACATGCATTCAACAAATAATACACTTTGAGTGTGTGCTGCTATGAGATTTTGAATTTATCTGCACAGCTCTGCTCATTTTAGACAATCTATCTCTTGAATTCATAAATTAAAATCTTTTCAGCATTTATGAGCAACAATAACTTACAACAGAAATGTCAACAGTGAGCACATCAAAATTTCAAGTTGCATTCCACACACCCATATGATTAATATGCATTATGAAATCACAGGTGTTCATAATTGTAATCTATCACAAGTACACTGCACAGTGCATACTCAGAAGAAACCAATTATTGAATATTCATAGAACTTCCACTGTAGGTTTTAGTATGTACAACAAGAAAGGTCAGCAATAGGTGAATTCAAAAGAACCAATGACACACTGTAGGGCAAAATAAGTTTGCAAGAATTGACAAATTAAATGTACTATGCTCTGAAGCAAAACGAAACATAAATGAACATAATTGACTTCATATCTTCTTGGACTGCATGAAACTTGCATGGACACCCATTGTGAATCATAGTCTCCACATACCAACGCTGTATCCAGCAGTAAGTAATGCGTCCATCAAGTAACAGTCAAAAAGATATTGATATTGATGCTGATCATTCATTTGTTTTCAAAAATTTTGCTCAAACATGTTGGATAAGCTATTTGAACTGTGATTGTGTCACAGAAGAAGCAACGTGAACATCCTATCATCTAGTTCATCATAATGACATAAATTACATGATGCCTAAAGTATGTGCCATATTGTGCACTTCAGTCTCTTAGCATTTACTGCTTTAGAATTACAAAATGTGCTACAAATTATGTCAATACAACTAAGATAACTTAATCCTGAGCATGCCTTCTGAAAAAATTACAACAATGTCGGATCCAAAGTATTGTCACTGTTCATGCGTATATGTATTGAAAGCTTCAAAGCACAATGATGAATGTGTGAGCTTACACATAACATACAATACATATGAGAATTTCACAGGACATTCACTTCTGTCACATTACTTTCAAAATGAAAGAAGACGTACGATTTTTAAGTCATGGACAGAATGTGATAGCCTTTTGGGCACAAGCAAAGTTTGCCTACGCATGGTGTAAAACAGGAGAGCAAAATTATAAATTAAAAGAGAAATTTCAAATGATTATTACACAACCTTTTTGGTTCACATGTTCAGTAGCACAGCTGAATCACCAAATTGATCAAAACTTTATTCAAATCTGAGAAACATAAGAGAATGGACTTGTCTGAGGACATGTTTGGTTTTGCAGAATTTCTGATGCAGAAAATTTAAAAAAAGAAGAAATATTACAAATTTTGTGTAGAGTCAAACAGAAAGATTCAAGTTGCATGCATTACATCTGCAGTATATTCCATCCATTCTCTTACAGAGTTAATTAATAGTACCAAAAGTGCTCGAGTGCCACCCTTTATATCCTTCCCAGATTCAACATTTCCAGGGCTCGTAACTATTGCCCTAATTTTTAAACCTTATCAAATGTCATTCTTTACATTACTATGGGGACAAGAAGCACAATACACTCCAGGCTTATCAACTACAAGCAAACTCATACGACTCTAGTTCAATGGTAACTCCAATGAAGGCATCATATGCATAACAACATTGCAGCATTGTTTATCCATATTCACTAAAATTCGTTCACCATCGATGAAAGTTCAACACTTGTAGATGCCACAAAATAAGAAATCTGATTCATTGCTTTGTTTTTTGATATGACACACGGCTTTAATCTGCTTGAGGTAAAAATGCCGCAGCATCACCTCGGCAAATAGGGCACGTTCGATTTGTCTGAAATGTTGGAGAAAATATTAGGGTTTGATTTCCATACATACAGGGTGGCTGGCCAGCGCCGTGAAATCTTGAAGTTAGACTAGCCCGGTGACAGCAGGCGAGCGGGCGGGCGGGCGCGGGCATACGTGGCGGGCTAGTATAACCAAAACATTTCACGGCGCTGGCCAGCCACCCTAAACTTACAAAATTTTTCAAAATAAAGTAGAAAGGATGACTTCTTACCTTTAACCACTTATCCACGCACTTAGCATGGAATTCATGTGAGCATGGCAAAACCCTCAATATCTGTCGCATTTCGAAATCGCACATGCAAACTACACAGGATGTCTGGTCACCTTCATGTGTGTCAACATTGTACCTGTATAAGACATAAAAAGATAAGGTTACAATGACTACAGCATTCTTTCCACATGTTTTTGTTTTCACTTATTTCAGCCATGTAGATACAAAGGTCGGAATATTTATTTTGACAACATACTTGTAAGAGGGTAGTTGGTCAATCTCTGGTTTATTAAGTCCCCGTGGCTTGGCTTCTCCAAGACGCTCAGCAAGATTCAGAAGTGCTTCATAATTTTCGGTCTCCATTGAATCAGCGGTTTCGCCTTGATTATAGGGTGAGGTAGATGGCGATAACATGGCTCTAAAAACAGAAAATAAAATAAATCATCCTCTGAGTTTACACAAAATAATTGAAAGCATTAAATGTCGCTAAAGTGACGTGAAACCTAACCATCAAATTACAAATTTATTATGCCTTACATGAAATGCAAAAGAAGGTTGGGGTATGTTGAAGTTCCTGTGGATACAAGATGAAGACGGCGAGCAGGAGTGCGACGATTTGGGGCAGCCACAACTCTTGAACGTGTTGTCAAGATCTCCACAGTTCCATTGTGCTATCATACAGAACATGGAATAAAAATTTAAAAAAAAGAAAAATTATTTGTTTCATATTATACCATCTAGACTCCAAAATACATTGGCAAATACTCCACAACACTTGTATTCCATACCTCCGGTAAATATACTGGTGCAGATGAAGAGACTTGAGATGTGGACGTCGCCGATGAATGCAGGAGACGAAGAACTGACAGTTGCGAATGTGCGCGGTGGAAAGATGGAGGGTGCGAATGAGCATGGAGACGCTGATGAGGAGATGGTGGGGGTTGAGAGTGGTTGGGCTGGCCCTGAGGATGCGGCTGAGAGTGAGCGTGAGGATGTCCATGAGGATGAGTGTGGGCGTGGGGATGAGAGAGAGGGTGTACATGGGGATGAGGATGAGGGTGAGGATGAGCTTGAGGGTGGCCATGGTGATGAGGATGGTGATGGGGGTGGTGATGGTGATGTGGTTGATGGTCTCCAACTAAGGAGGGGTCAACATTGTCAGAATGTCTCTGCAAGAAAAATGAGCAAAGAGCTTGAAAACCATCTTTTCAAATTCAAAAAAAATCAAGGAGAAAGCTTAAGCTCACAAGCCGTAGAGAACGATCAGAGAACCACTTTTCATACGAACCTGAGAGTTGTGGTGCTGGTTGTGGTAATGCTGACTACGCACAACAGAAGCCCCAATGGGTTGAGAATGGCCAAACAAACCTGGCTGGCCAGGAGAGACAAACGGGCCAGCACCGTATGCTCCATGATATGGGTGATGTTGACCGGGTGGGTAGGCAGCTGGCCCCGCATACAGATTGTGATGAGCATGTTGGTGTTGACTGGGATAGCCATTGTGATGAGGATTAGGATGCAGGTTATGGAGGTGGTTGTGGGATGGGTGGTGATGGTTATGGTGGTAGACATGGGGGTGGTGATGTTGGCTTACTGAGTTTCCAAATTGCGTCACCTGAAAACAAAACCCAGAGACATGTAGCAAGTAGTGTTCATCCAAGTTGGAGACAATAACAAGAGATCGAAATTTCCTACTACTGCAGAACAATGCGAGCTTCAAAATTATCAGTACAGAAAAATTTATGAAAACTAGATTATTGTAACCGATTTAACAACACCGAACAATGCTCTGAAGCATGTTCTAGATGGACAGTTATAAATCAACATTTGATACCTGACAGGATGGAGCAAATGGAGGTGGAGAGTAAAGCCCAGCAGGCAGATGAGTTGGAGAAGAACCATTTCCAAACACTGGAACAGGAACTGGCACAGGTGGGCCAACCTAACAGAAGAAGTCAAACATGAAGAAGCACATTTCTACTAGAACCAGAGTCAATGTCCAACTGCAGTGACAAAATACTTACTGCAGCAACTTCCACAACAATTGCAGACTGGTGAGTTGGGTGATTGGGCACAGCTGATGTCGCCGGAACAAATGGGCCGTGGGGTGGCAGAGCAGTGGAGCGGTGCAGAGGCGGAACAGCATGAGGTGTTTGGGTAAAACCATCTTGATTCCACAGCACTGGTTCACGAAAACGATTTCTTCTTACCGGGGGGCTGAAATTTTTTGAAATGGAACAACAAGATAGCCATTAAATTTAAAATGTGCAAATTGTAACTAGCTGATGTTTTAAAATCTTCCGTCACAGTACTTCTCATGTCATCAACACACCTCCCACGCCCTCTAGTGGCTGATGTAAGACGAGGAGAGCGACGAGGCGGTGGTTGTCCAATGTTAGTTCCATAGTCCCATGGGTTGGCACGAACATGAGGAGGAGACGGTGGATGTGGCACTGACATCTCCACTATTTGACTGTGAGATAGGCGTCTTCTCTTGGGAGTGGGACTTTCACTCTGTGGACAGAGGAAAACAGCCATCACATCTCCACACAATTCACAGACCAAATGCTACATCGTAACCACATTTACAATTTAAAAAAATCAGAAATAACAAGGATTTAAACAACACAACACGATACAAAAAGTTATACTGTGCTTTAATCCAAAGATAAAAGTAGGAACATCATCATTAACATGGAATCAAAGACATTTATAGAAAAAAGAGAATGATAACAAACAACTACAACATTGAGCACCCAATTATCCCCGTCCACACATGCACGCAGCATACTACCACTACTCTATCATAATCAACCTCCTCCACAAGAAAAAGAGAGTTCTCTAACGGTAAGAGATACAGTCTTACACTGAATGTAGGCAAACTAATAGGCTTTTCAATAATTTAAATTTCATTGTGAGTGTGAATGTTCTACTGTTAGTCGTAATATCTATTTTCACCCACCACTGAAGAACAGAATATAATTTAATTCAAAGAAACAATAAAGTGAATCTTACTTTTTGGTCATCACTGCCCACAGCATTGCTATGGCAAAATATTGAAGGAGAATTTGTTGGACTTAATCTCAATTCTGTGAAAAAGACAAACAATGCAATGGTCAAGTAATCAATGGAGTTATAACGAGAAGATTACTGTTTAAAATGGTTGCATTCGGCAACTGACCAGAATTTTGACAAGGTGAAAACCTTGACTGGGTGGGCATGTGGACATCGACTGAAGCTGATGCTAAGTTGTCAGAGTCAGCAATATTTGATCTTACAAAAGAGCCCTCCTGCAATTGAAGGACATAAATAAATGTGCTTAATGTGCAAAAAATCCCTAAATCTGTGGTGATAAGAAAATGGCTTACCTGTGAACAGTTGCTTAATTGATGTGGTGGTGAACTTCTCCGCAAATCCTGTGTGTCACCATGCTGGCCGCTCCCAGAAGTTACTCCAGAGTCAAGACTCTGCTTGGGAAATCCTTGACTTATGTATGCTGTATCCTTGGGGGACAAACTAGAACCGGCGATTGGCGGACAATCCCTAAACATAAACAAAAATAGAATTCAATGTAAATGGCATCAGGACATGTTACAGGTAGAATGAATGCCCTTTGAAGTGTCGACATTCATATTTACCCAGCGCTGTAGCATTGGCGGTAGTCCTTGGGGTGGTGCGCTCGGTTTCCTTGCCATCTTTGACGGCTACTACCATGGCCACTATGATTTGCAGAGTGGCGATATGACCCAGATCCCCTCACAGAGTTACCACGGCTGCTCGAACTCATGGCTGAAAATGTAAAAAGGCAATTAATTTATGCAAGCATGTATGGATGGTTACAATCGGACAACAGCCAATACCAGGAAAACAGGTACCTGTACAACCCTGTTCCAAAAATAAAGCATGAAAAAATAAGAAAAATTGTTGAGATATAACTGCTGAAATCTCAAGGCCAGAAAATACATCTATGAGATATGTATCCAAAACACTGAGACATTTTTCAATACGGTATAAAGGTTGAGATGAAAACAATACCATCAAAAACTCCTCAGCAGGCAGATTATATTTCTTATCAGAAAGAAACATTGCCAAGCTAATGAAGGAAGATAAAAGAGATTGACAAGATGGCATGACTGAGTTGACATAAACTCATGGCCTTGAAATCCTCCACGGCTTGAACTTCATCATAGCAGAATTTGGGTAGCTCAGTTATGCGAGGAACACAAATGCCTCAAACATAAAAAATTGAGAAATATGAGATTATTTTTTTAAAATAAAAATCTTGCCTCTCACATCAATGAGACATAACCACACCATTCGTTCCGGAGATCCAATCAGACCTTGAATACTATGGAAACACACGGCTAGGAGCAAAGAGCAATAACATTCACAGAAAGAGAATATTTTCCGTGAACGAAACGAAAGTTACTTCACGATCAAAAGGATAGGGGAAGGTTCCTACCACCCATACGAGAGGCACCGTCGAAGTCTGTTAGCAATCTCAGGCCTTGGGTTATTGAGAGACCTCTGCAACTTAAGGGGCAGGTGAACAAAATTTCCAACAAACACGTACATAGTCACACGATATTCGAAGAGCACACGGTTCTACACCAATTCCGCATCTGCTCACAAGAGACTCAGAGGCTCACGGCCATTACACAGGAGGATTATAGCCCGATGATGGCTTTCAATTTCATTGTTTTTCTTTCTCTCTGTTTTCACACAGCTGTCGCCCTCTCACTCATGAGAAAAGATTCCCTGGGCATATTATCGCCAATGCAGCCAACGTTCAGGACATTAAATTCGAGTTTAAAATATAATATGCACAGTCAGAAAGAAGTGGCTGTAAGTTCTTAGAAGATTTTATGCAACAAATAGAGTGTAACTGGTGCAGTTTGAAAGATAAGAGAGTAAAGAAGAGAATAATCATTTATTTTCAGCAGACTCAAGTTGCATCGGACGACAGCCATCTTGCGTATTTCCCCCACCATCGAGTGGATGAATGACGACACAGACGACATATCCACCCTCACCAATCACAGAAGAGGTTCGGTGTTTTGTACTACGTGATCCAATGCAGATAGGTCTGAATTAGTGGATCAATTCTCAATAAGATCTTCTCTTCTTTTCTTAAATGAGGCACACAAATAACTTTTCGTATAATTAATTTCAATAGGACTCGTACTAGTATCGGTAAATGAACGTATCAATTGGTGAAGATTTTGTTTCTTGTCACGTGACCAGGCTCGGACCTCGGATTGGCTACTGTTGCTTGTTTACGCGATTTCACCGAATGACGTAGTCCGTCTTTGTGTTTTGTGTTGTGTTTGTGATCGTTGAGAGAGAGGTGAAGGTGAAAAGGACGCGGCGGAGTGCCAGTCCGCTATGTTTTAGCCTGATATTGTGATTTTTTTTGTTTAGTCAACAATTCGACCACATATTTTAAGTTGCTGGTTCGCTGAGGGACTGTTGGGAAATTGCACTTGTTCTCACGTTCGTGTGATGCCGAGGACTGCAAGTCCCGTACTCAGACTCAGAGAAACTAGGACGGACGCCATTTTGGTTGTGAGTAAACTGGTGACACCATCATCACGGCAGCTGTTTTCTCCTTGGACTTCGTGCAGAGATCTGAAGTGTGGGAATTTCAGTCGGAGGTAACGCCAAAGGTGCTAGAATTGCATCAACATCTTATCCGAGAACTTTTGTTGTGTTGGTGCTCGAACTTGAGACGCAGTTTGTGTGCTATCAAGGCCTGGAGGTACCATGGGCGAGAAGGGAGCAGAGAGACACAGGAGCACCGTTCCGGTCTTTGTAAAGAAGGGCCATGTCCGAGTGATCAAGAATTCTAACCTTGGTCACGGACATGCTGGTCATCGCAGCTTAGCTGCCTCTCCTACGAAGACTGATGTTAAAGCGTGCCACAGTCCCGACTCCCTTGTTGGTGGGTTGAAGAAGGGCAAGAGGTCACAAGACATTATTATCCCCATGTCACCAAGTCCAAAGCACGGTGGCTATGGGGGAGCTGTGTCGCCCAAAAACAGCACTCCACGTTCCTCTCCTTCTCTTGGTTGCCATTACGCTGGTGCCAAATTCAGTGAGCCCCCATCTCCAGACTCTCTGCCGAAGCCTCCAACTCACTGGAACATGACATCCTTCTCCAAGGGGAATATGGACCAGTATTTGGAAATTTCTCACCAGTTGAAGATGATCCTGAAAGTGCAAGCGTGATACTATCTGTTCAAGCTTTTAAATTTCTGTGTATTATTTTGGTCTCATGATAAACTTAAGTATGAGCAGTTAAATTTCTCTACATCTCATATCAGATTGATTTTATGTACTGCATTACTTGCATCACTTACAGATGTTGATAGTAAGGTTTGTCTGAGTAAGATTGTTTTAGTTGAGAACTCTTAATTGACTGTAGTCATAGAATCGAAGGGCTATTATGACAAATATTATTTCGAGTATTGCTCTTGTGATTTGGGATGGTCAGTGGTCAAGTTTTCAGCTCTTACATGTGCGGCTACTTAATTATTGAATGTCTTAACTCTGGTTTCTTTCCGTATTTGTCTGTTTGAGACACGGCACAGATTTTTCACAATCATTGTAATCATTAAATGCTCACTATGTTTGTTTTTATGAGGTGTTGAAAGCAATAATGTCATGATTTCATTTTAGTTGTAAGACCCTTCCAATTTAATTCATAAAATTTTAATTTCTAAGTTTGGACGTTCATCTCTTTTGTTCTAAAACAATTGGGTCTATTTGTAATCATACCAAGCATTTTTATTTTGTCTGAAGTACTTTCTTTGGAAGATTTTCATGTATTCAGTCTGTAAGGCTTTCATATGAACTCTAAATTGTCAGTTGTAAGGCATGACTTCACTTCATTTTAAACTTCTGAGGTCTACCAATTGTTTACTGTGCATTGTGAACGTTGATTATCTGATTATTTTTGTGGTAGTGAGTCTAATGGAGTCCCATCAGTTCTGTGATGCAAGTTGCTGCCACTCAATCGTCTTGTTGGCAATGTTCCTTAATTTGGATGTTGCGAAATGTGGATTGCCTTAATTTTTGTGATTTTGGGACACTATAAGGACAAACCAAGTCTGCATGTGCCCAGAAATGCTTTACGTTTTGAACGATAATCAGGAAACAAGACGATTGGCTGGTGGGAGCAGGAGGCTGCTCAACTGTTGCTTTCTCTGTTTACACACTTCTGAAGTTTTAAGTTGTTAATGAAGTTTCAATAGTCTATTGATATGGTAGGTTAGTTTAGTTTCTAGGAATTTTATAATAGGATGGAGGTTCTATTCATACTTAAGGCATCAAATTGGCCTAAGATTTAGGGTAAACTTTGCATTTCAAAATTTTTCTCACGTGAGCTGAATGAGTCAACTCAGTATTGCAATGAGCTTGTAGAGGCTTTCTGTTTTCCAGGTGCCTCTACTTCACATCATTGCTTCTTGTCCGAATTTGTACAATATTTCTGACAAGAGTCTTCAATCAATCACATTTGGCTTTAATCATATCAAGTATACATTTACCCTAAGTCTTTTGTTCCGGCCATTTTTCTATCAGTTCTTATGTCTTGATTATTTTTTTAACTGATTTAAAATGTGATGAAAGTAATTTTTTAAGTATGTGATGCTGAGAGTATGAAAGCCTCATACATAAGTGTTACACTTGCTTCACAGTGCCATCTGGCTGTTTGCCTGATCTGTGACTGATGCTGTGTTGAATTGGAGGCGCCAGAATAGAGAATATTACATTTGTCTGGAGAGGTCATGAGCTCAATTGTGTTTGCAATGTGTAGATATGATTTTTATGTGTAATGTGGACTTGTAAGCAAGTGTAAATCTTATGTTTGTGTGTAATTATTCAGCTGTCATTTTGGTTACCGGTGTCAATATACTGTTATGTCCCAAGTGCCAATTTTAAAATTGTAAGTCAGTCACTATTTTGTCACGATTGAGTGGGAGAAATTGTCAGCAGAAATTTTGCCAATGAAAAGTTGTCAGTCTTTTTCTTTTTCTTTTTTTTCTTGTGTTGTGTGCAATGTGATAATCAACTGTCCATTCCCACCCAATTTTAACTTCTGAAATAGGGACAAGTGGTAGGTAACCAATTGACATGTTGTGTGGTCATAAACTGTGTCTCAAATGTTAGTGTTTCATTGATGTCTGAAAGTGACCTGGAGAGCCTGACAAAAGAATTTGTATTAGAATCTAGTCAAGGTGATTTTTCTATTGTGACATGTGTAAATGATAGAAATGATGTAAATGCTTATTTTTTTTAAAAGAAGTGCCTGTGATGATATTTGGTAATCACTTGTAAACTTGTGATTGTTATGTAAAAGGAATCTCTAGCATTGTACATCTCTTGTGATCCATTTGTTTGTCTTCAATCAAGTTCACCATCCAAATGTAATCAATTTTGAAGTTGTTACCTGCAATCATTTTAAGTTGGAACATGTGTATTAATGCCTTGGAATTGTTTATCATTGGCAAACCCAACTTTAAAAAAATATGAAAATGGAAAAAAAA
>CABIKL010001164.1:0-16661 GCA_902196195.1 Aptinothrips rufus | reverse complement strand
TATGATCTAAGCAAATTTTGGTTGAACCATACGCTTTTGTAACGTACAGTCAACCAAATTTGGTTGATTTGACTTAAAATTTATTACAGTGTAACCCTCGTTAGTACACGTTAGTAGAGCGACTCTCATAGGTTTAAGTCGTGAAATTTCACGTTTTAACTTGGATTTTAAAAATAGACATTTCTTCCGGAAAATGTCATTTTAACCATTTTACCATTTTAACATCCGGAACCATGACCCCACGTCTGGAAAGGACAAGGACGTACCTCAGACCTGGTCATCCATCAGTACCGGTCTCCGCTGCTTAGTCTATTCGATCCATTTTAATATTCATCCTCTGCTCAGCGCCTGCAAGGAGCCGTGCGCGCCAAGGAGCTGGAGATGGACAGCGCCGTGGAGCGCGCCCAGCAGCTCATCAAGGGCGCCATGACCAACCGCAGCTCCCAGATATCAGAGCTGGGGATGAAGTACCAGCAAGTCTCACACAAAGTCAAGGTAATCGCCTTAGATCACTCGGCTTAATGTAAAGGCAAGGGCCCGAAAAAACAATTCAATCAATTACGACTTTCTAAAGTGTAGTGAAAACTAGAAAAAAAGAAAGTTTTGTAAATTTTAGAAGGAACAGTCAGAGAAAATTTTGCCGTAGATCTTTGTGAATTTACAGCTCTTCTTTTTTTTCGGAGTTTTAGACTAACATCTGCCGTAAATATGCATCCGCAAAATTTGAAAATGATGTAAAAATTAGTTTTTAGTATTTAAAAATGTGCTCAAGCTCTTCGATCCGCGTTGTAAATGTGCGAAGGATTTGTAGTCAGTAAAGTTGCCAGCAATCTTCATAAATTTAAAACTTTTTTCTAACGATGTGTAAGATGGAAGATAGCTGACAATGAATGCCCTCACCTTGTCCAGGACCTGACCAGCCGCTGGCACCAGTACGTGACGAGCCACCAGGACTTCGAGAGCCGCATCGCCGAGTGCTCGCAGTGGCTGCAGGACGTGCGCAACAAGCTGGGCTACTGCTCCGACCTGAGCGCGTCCTCGCAGAAGGACCTGGACAGCAAGATGGAGACGATCCAGGACCTGCTGCTGTACAAGGAGGAGGGCTTCAGCAAGGTGCAGGCCCTGGTGGAGCTGGCCCAGACCGTGCTCGCCAACACCGCCCCGGCCGGCCACCAGGCCATCAACGACGAGCTGGCACGCCTGCAGGAGGAGTGGAGCGCGCTCGCCTCCAAGATGGTCGAGACCAAGGTGCGATCACCTGCGGCAGGGCTAACCAATCAAAAAAAAGTTTTTAAAAGTCATTTTTGAGAGATGTTCCAAGACACATTTCGAAGCTTCCTGATCATTTTGGAATAGGTTTGAAAATAACCTAATTTTTTTTTTACCCTCGGTGTCTGGGTTGTGTTTTTCCAGAATCTGTGCAGACTCGGGTTTCGAAGAAGTAATTTAATTGAGTTTGCTCTGACCGTTGGTTTGCGTGGTTTTCAGACGAATCTGGACGACTCCATTCAGCGCTGGTCGGGCTTCCTGGAGCAGATCCACAACCTCAACAAGACGGTGGAGTACCTGCAGACGGCGACGGACGAGGTGTCCGAGTTCCAGGCCACCATGTCGGAGAAGCGCGCGCAGCTGGAGCGCATCAAGTGCCTGGAGGAGAAGGTGCGCTGCGAGAAGATCGAGGTGGACAGCCTGAAGGCCAAGGCCGTGGAGATGCTGGCCAGCGGACAGCAGAGCCAGGCCGCCTCCCAGGCCCAGGAGATCCTCAACAAGTTCGACTCCCTCGCCGAGAGAATCAAGGTGAGTCTGGGATCAGAAACATGCGAGTAAAGTGCAAGGTGGAGCTGGTATTGGAACCAATGCCTCGCGGACGACGATAACCTTGTCGAAGTGAATGTCGTGGGTTCTAATCCCGGGCTCGGCAGAGAGTTTTTTTCTCTCTTTCTCTCATCTCCTCTTCTTTCAGAACCTGTTGTCGGAGCGCGAGGAGCAGTACCGCGACCACCGGCTGTACAAGGAGGCGCACGACGACCTGATCGGCTGGCTGGGCCGCGCGCGGGAGAAGGTGCCGTCCCTGAAGCAGCGCTCGCTCAGCGACAAGCTGGCCATCGAGAGCGCCCTGGCGCCGCTGGAGGCGCTGCTCAACAAGCAGGCCCAGGGCGAGATGCTGCTCGAGCCCCTGCGCAGCCGAGGGGAGGTGGTCCTCGCGAGCACCTCCCCCGCCGGCCAGGACACCATCCGCAGCGAGATACGCGCGCTGCAGGAGAGCTTCACGCAGCTCTTCAAGGGTGAGTGACGCAACCCTCAAACAAAATACTGTAATAATTTAGAAAACAAAACTCAGGGCTTGTCCAGTTCTGCAGGATACAGTGTGGAGGATGCACTTACTAACTTTGAATTTCGTGAAAATTTCCCCTTTTTATCTTCTTTTTTTTCTTTTTGCCCTTTTAAACGTATTTTAAACACCTTGGTTTTGAAGTTTGCCATTTTTTCAACGAATCTGAATACACTCACGATCGAAAATAGGGAATTGTACGTGAATGTTATTTGTAATTCTGATTTTTTAAATACATTGTTTTATTTTCCATTTCAACAGAAATTCAGCAGCAGAAGGATGCTTTAGAAGCAACGATCATTCAGTGGAGAGAATACAAGGAAGAATACGAACGCCTGTCTGACTGGTTGCAACAGATAGATATCCTTGTGAAAGCGCAGAAAAATGCCCTGCTTGCCACTGTTCCCGAGAAGACAAAACAAGTTCAGGAAGTGAAGGTGAGGCATAATACATCTTTTGATCTTTTGCTTGAGTACCAACATTAATATATTTCAAAGCAAATGATTGTGCGAATTATTTTTCGTACAGGATATACTCAAAAAGCTGGAAGATGGGTCAGACCAAATGGAGCGTTTTAATCGGACTGCTTCATCGCTTCTGAATTCGCACCTCGACACCTACGTCAATAACCAGCTTCGACATCTCAATTCTAGATATCAGGTGGGTTGCGCGCCTTTCCTCGTGTCTCACTTTTTTTGAAGTGAGGAATTAATTATTTCCGAACTCACCAAATTGACATGTATAGAAGAGGTCTTAGATTTTTCAAACGGAAGAGGTCAAGATGAATACCCTTAATGGAGTGATTTTTTGGAGGAAAAATGGTGGATGGGTTGTAAACCTCCCCTAGTCGGATCCAACTAACATATAGTATTCACATTTGGTTCTATTCGTTTTTACCGTGGTCCCTTCCATTTGAGAAAGTATCACACCTCTTCTTCTCAGGAAGTCTTTGCAGGCTGGTGAATTGAGACTAACATTGTATGAACGGGATCATTGAAACGCCACGCGTTGACAGGTCCAGATCAACCTCGCCAAGGACGTGCTGAAGAAGGTGGAGGGCAACCTGGACCAGCACCAGCAGTACGAGAGCTACCTGGGCAAGACGCGCGCCTGGATCGAGAACGCCAAGCAGGTGATCCGGGACAGCTCGGACGCGTCCTCCTCGTCGGGGAGGGACCGCGACCGCGAGGAGCTGCAGGCCCGGCTCGGCCAGATCCAGGAGCTGCTGCGGCGGCGAGAAGAGGGCCAGTCTCTGCTGCACGCCGCCGTCAACTGGGGCGAGAAGACGGTCCGCAACACGCGCTCGGACGGCAAGGACGCCGTCAACAGCGCGCTCAAGGAGCTGCAGACGGACTGGGACCGCCTCGTGCGCAAGATCTCCACCGCCAAGGTGCAGCTCGAGACCGCGCTGCTGCAGTGGGCCGACTACAGCTCGTCCTACTCGCAGCTGCAGCAGTGGATCAGCGACCGCGAGAACAAGCTGCAGCAGGTGTGCGAGCAGAAGGTGAGTCGAGTCACCGCGCCCGGTCAGGAACGATTTGTCGACGCGATGTCGATTCGATATCGACAAATTCGTCGATATTTGATGCCGAATTGATGCCCACAAAGTCGACAAATAAGCATAACATGGATTCTGTTTCGAAAAAACTATTTCAGCTGTCAATTTAGCAAAAAAGTCGAGCTGTTATCGACATCGAAAAAATTTCGACAAGAACAATATCGCATCGATGTCGAGTCGACAAATCATTTCCGACGGGGTCAACTTCCCAGCCAGCTACAGCAGTGACGAACGTTCCAAATGTACTATACTCGACATCGCCCTCCCTCCCTGCCCCAGGTGTCCAAGGCGCGGCGCGGCCAGGCGGCCGGCCTCAGTTCGCTCAGCATCGGCGAGCGCAAGGCGACGCTCCGCCAGACCAACAGCATCGTGCAGGACATCGTGTCCTTCGAGCCGATGATCCAGTCGGTGGCCTCCAAGGCCGAGGACCTGCTGCAGGCCGAGCCCGCCTCCGCCATCTCCAGCAAGTACGAGACCCTGAGCAAGCACGCGCGCGAGGTGTACGAGAAGCAGAAGGAGACCGTGGAGCAGCACCAGGCCTTCATCGACGCGGGCACCGAGTTCATGCAGTGGATCCGCGCCGCCAAGGACAAGCTGGGCAAGTGCTCGGAGCCCACGGGCGACAAGGAGTCCCTCAGCAGCAAGGCCTGGCACCTCAAGGTGGGTACCACGCTCCAACGCCCACTAAATTAAAAATTTACATTTACGAGGCATTATTTCGAGCGGTTCTCAGTCATCGCAGTGTGAAAAATACCCTGAGAGGGGCAACATATTCTTTCAGTAAAAGCAAAAGTTAGAGTGTGTGACGATCAAATCAAAGTCTGACCAGAAATTTGATCAGAAAGTGAGCAACATCTCAATCTCTATTCCACTTTCTGTTCAGAATCTGAGCTCGCTGTCTTACATTCTAAATTTTGTTTTTACTGAGCTCACTGAGCTCGCTCACGCGGATTCCGAGAGAACGCCGTTCGGTTTTGGGCACAGGTCTCCCACTAATGATGCAGGGTTAAACTGATGTTTTTAGTGGTGAAAACTGCAGCATGTCGCCTCGGGAATGGGATGTTTTTGTAATGCACGGAGTCTTACGGTGACACACGCGTTGCAGGTGCTGCAGAGCGAGACGGAGGAGGGGCAGGCCAAGCTGCAGCGCGCGCTGGAGGCGGGCGACGCGGCCTGCCAGGTGGCCGACCAGGAGGAGCGCGAGGTGATCGAGGAGGAGGTGGCGCTGCTGCAGGAGGAGCTGGACACCTACCTGGAGCAGGTGGCGCGCACCAAGGGGCTGCTCGAGGCCGGCATCGTCAAGTGGACCGACTTCGAGGAGCAGCACAAAGAGGCCATCGACTGGCTCAGCCGCACCGAGACGCTCGTGCAGTCCTTCAACCGCCTGCAGGACGGGCTGGAGGAGAAGAAGAACGTCCTCGAGCAGTTCCAGCAGCACCTGCAGCTGCTCTTCGACTGGCAGCAGCAGCTCGACACGCTCAACCTCAAGGCGCAGGTGAGTTGCTCGGTTCCCTGAAAAATAAAGAAAAATAAGTCGGATTCTGCGACACAAATTTCGCTGATGTTTTTTTTATCAGATTACAAGAATAGATAATGTTATTACAAAAAGAATCGTCAATTACAAAATTATTTAGTGAAATTTACAACTTATACGTTCGAAAAATCGGAATTACGTTAACAACAAATGTATAAAATTACGAACCATTTTGTAAACTTACAATATAAGAAAAGTAAGAAGAATAAAAGCTTATAACAAACAGGTAATCCGTCAAATAAATTTTACGTCGATTTTTTTTAACTATGTAACGATTTTCAATATTTAATAACGGTTACTTCATAGTCTTCCCAAGCTTCATAGAAGAGCTCTCTGTTGCTGCAGGTGCTGCTGGAGACGTGCGCAGACTCGCGGGTGTCGAACGCGGTGACGCAGCTGACGACCAAGTACAACGCGCTGCTGTCCCTGGCCAAGGAGACGATGCGGCGGCTGGAGGTGCACTACCAGGAGCACCAGCAGCTGAGCGCGCTCACCCAGGAGTGCCAGGACTGGCTGGAGCGCACGCGCGACAAGGTGACGGAGTGCGGCGCGCCGCACGCCACCCTGGCCGAGGTGAACGCCCGCCTGCACGCCGTCAAGGCCATCCGGCCCTCGCTGGAGCAGGGCCAGAACAAGCTGCGCTACGCGCTCGAGCTCAAGGAGAAGGTCATCCTCAACACGGAGCAGTCGGGCGTGGCCAAGATCCAGGAGGACACGGAGAACCTCAAGGTGGAGTTCGAGCGGCTGTCGGGCGACGTGAACGAGCTGCGGCAGCGGCTCACCCAGCGGCAGGCGCAGCTGGAGGAGCTGTCCAAGGCCCACAAGCTGCTGCAGCAGTGGCTGGCCGAGCTGGAGGTGGCGGTGAGCGGCGCGGGCAGCTCGCAGCTGCTCAACGAGCTCGGCGACAAGCGGGCCGCCCTGGAGAAGCTGCGCTCCCTGCTGCGCGACATCGCCGGCCACGCCGAGTCCGTCGAGAGGCTCAAGACCCGCCTCGCCGAGGACCCCACGCTGCCCGCCGCCCAGTTCAAGGCCACCTTCGACAAGTACAGCGAGCTCAAGGACACCGTCGCCGCCAACGTGGCCACGCTGGAAGCGCAGGTATTTACTTCACCAACGTCGAGAAACTCCTTTGCCTTGGGGAGACTTAACCTTTTTCTCGAAATGATTCAAAAAAAAATTTTGGTCTGAATATTTAAAAACGATATTATCTGTGTGTAAATACTGTACGTGAACGTGATTAATCTTGTTCCTCGAGTTCCTCATCGTAACATGAATACCTCAATGCAAAAAAAATTCACAAAGATAAGCATACACAAACTTTCCCGTAGAATGCAGTTCTTCAAACATCGAGTTCAGTTCAAACTTCTAGAGCTTAGTGCACTGTAAAAAGAAATAACAGATTTGGGGAGTCCTCCCCGAGAAATAAAGGTAACACAGTGTCAATATTTTTGGGGCTCGTTTTGAGGATAATGTAGAAATTAATTTTGGAGTGTTCGGACTTCTTTTAGTGCAGTTCTCGAAATGTCTCCCAAAAATTTCCGAAACTGGTGTTACTTCTCCCTTGTTTCTTGGGAGGGGCAACACACAGTGTAATACTGCTGAATGCGTTAGTGATACTGGTAGTGGTGAGTCGAGGCGCCGGCCCCTGACAGATGCTGTCTGCTGCAGGTCCGCGAGCACGAGGAGTACCGCCAGGCCTACCAGGAGGCGGTGGACTGGCTGCGCCGCGCCCGGCTGGAGGTGCAGCAGTGCGGCGACGGGCACGGCGAGCAGGCGGTGAGCGAGGAGAGGCAGCGCCGCCTGCAGGCGGTGAGCGCCACGCTGCCGCAGGGCGGTGCGCTGGTGCAGCGGGCG
Source organism: Aptinothrips rufus (assembly GCA_902196195.1). Taxonomy (NCBI): domain Eukaryota; kingdom Metazoa; phylum Arthropoda; class Insecta; order Thysanoptera; family Thripidae; genus Aptinothrips; species Aptinothrips rufus. Next base: position 9,383 of record CABIKL010001164.1, on the reverse strand, counting down.
AGCGCGCTCAGCGAGGCGGTGGCGCGCACCACGGGCACCGAGGGCTGCGAGACGCTGCACCACGAGATCCAGCAGCTAAGGGAGAACTGGGACTCGCTGAGCACCGCCATCCGGGACACCCACAAGGTGCTGGCGGCCTGCTCCGAGGCCTGGGCCACCTGGACGGGCCGGCTGGAGCGCACCCAGGAGCGGCTCGACGCCTTCCGCGCGCGCGTCGAGGCCGAGTCCGAGCTGGCGCGGGGCGACGAGAACACCCCCGAGGACCTGGAGCGCTGCAAGACCCTCATGGCGGAGGCTGCGCAGCTCCAGGGCGCCCTCGAGGAGCTGAGCGACGCGTGCGAGGTGCTGATGGAGCTGGCCGCCGTGAGCTGGGTGCGGGACCGCACCGTGCAGCTGCAGAGCGCCTACTCCGCGCTGCTCACCACCGTGCAGGGCCTCGTGTCGCGCGCGCAGAAGAACCTCTCCGACTACACCGAGTTCGCCAAGGCCAAGGCGGAGCTCGAGAGCTGGCTGCAGCGCTCGCACGGCACGGTGCAGAGCTGCCGGGGCGTCGGCGACCAGGCCTGGCTCCGCGACAAGATGGACACCGTGCAGCTCGTCACCAACAGGATGACGGAGGGTGCGTATGCTAGTTGCAATCCGCGACTGAGTCGATCGTGGACGCACATTCAATAGATTAGGTTAGGTTAGGTTAGCTGAGGTTAGGTGCAGTGGACTACACTCGCTTAGAGTTCCACTTCAAACCGCAATTATTTTATTTTCAAACAAGGCGGCTGCCACTCGTTATTCTTGTGTACACCGTACTACCGGATTACCAAGTATTACCAGGTATTACCAACAGAAATCCGGCGAAATGTTGCAAAAATTTGAGAATAATTGACGAAATTTTGCAAAGTTTGAGACTTTTGGGTGGTTTTACCCCTGAAGACGCAGTTATTGTCCAAGTTTTCAAGCGTTTGAGCCGACGCTGTCATTGCGAAATAAAGATTTTGTACGTTTCCTCTGTCGAATGTATTGTTTTCGGCCCGCACAGGCCAGCACCTGATGTCGGCGACGCAGGAGGTGTTCGCCAAGGCGGTGAACACGGCGCCGACGGACCGGCAGGACTCGCTGCGTGAGGACATGGCCGCCCTGCGCGCCAGCTGGGACCAGCTGAGCATGGACCTGGCCGCCGTGACGGCGCAGCTCAAGACGGCGCTCGGCCGCTGGGACGACCACGCCGACAACCACGCCCGCCTCGCCCGCTGGCTGGACGAGATGGAGGCCTCCCTGGGCCAGGCGCACCACACCCGCCCCGAGCTGGGCGAGATGAAGACCCTGCTCGAGCGGTACCGCCACACGCAGGAGGAGGTGGGTCCGCCCCTTGTCCTGGCCCTCACGTAGTATAAAATAAAAATGCGAAATTGAGATTGAATTTAGCTCACAACCACACATTAAGTTAAAAGTTTACCGTAAGTTTACCTTAACTGGCTTCATACACCGCAGATTTATTCTAACTTAAATTTATTCTAAATTTAGACTAAATTACTTTTTAAATTATTCAGATATTTAGGGATGGGTAAGTTTCTGATGCAATCTGAAATTTAGGAACTGGGTGTCTTGTGCCCGGAACCTACATCTCTATGAAACTTAGAAGTAATGAAGTCTAAATTTACGAAAAGTTACTTAATCCAGTTAAATTTACAAAAAAAATTCGGTATAAACGTAATGCGGGTATGAGATAAATTTAACACAAACTAATGATTGTTACTAGGATTATCTCATCATGTGCCTCGGTGTTTACAGATCTCCGGTAAGCGCGGCGAGCTGACGCAGCTGGTCACGGAGGCTACCGAGCTGTCGCAGTGGGCAGGCCGCCAGTCCCCGCTGGAGAACGTCCGCTCGCTGGAGAAGCGGTGGGAGGCCCTGAACCAGGCGTACCGGCAGCGCAGGGAGCAGCTGGAGCGAGAGATGGGAGAGCACGCAGCCTACCAGCAGGCCATCCAGGGCACGGAGAAGTGGATCCTGCAGGTGTCCTTCCAGCTCATGGCCCACAACTCGCTGTACATCACGAACCGCGCGCAGACCCAGGAGCAGATCAGCGCCCACCAGGCCCTGCTGCAGGACATCCGCAGCTACCAGGCCACCCTGGACAGCGTCAAGGACCGGGGCCGCGCGCAGATAGAGCGTTACAAGGACTCCACGCCCACCATCAGGTGAGGGGCCTCAAGACATAGCAGTACCTTACGAATGTAATTTTAAACCCAACCATTTTTTTTTAATTTTTTTTTTTAAAAAAAGAGGGAAGTTTGTTTGTGGCGATCTGAATAATTGGCAGGGGATTCCCAACTCTTTCTTTCTTTTTTTTTTTTTGTTTTGTTTGAGAGGACCAAATTACGGATGGATGAAGATAATTTACTGGCGTAGACCAAACTTTCTAGTTCCAAACTCTTAACACGCATTAACTGAATGACGAAATGTAATGATTTCAATGTTCGTTTAGGTCGACGATTGAGAAGCAGTTGAACAACATGCAGGAGAGCTACCAGTCCCTGCTCCAGACAGCACTTCAGATCGAGGCCCGCCTCGCCGAGTCCCTCGCTAAGTTCCAGCAGTACGAGGACACCTTGGACTCCATCTGGGCCAACCTGGACACCTTCGAGCAGGCGCTCCTGAACCAGGAGGTCGACGCGCCAGTCCTCAACCTGCAGCAAGCCCAGCAGCAGCTGGAGATCGCTCGTGTAAGTCAGCCTGTCGACAACTCAAAACTCCTTACAAGGCGATGACAATAAAAAACCACCGTTCGTTACTAATTAAAACTGCGCATCTTTCTATCAATTATCCCATGGATAAAGTTTCTCTAAAGGTGGGGTTATTGTCTTTCCTCCAATAACTGTCGAGCATGCTGTCGAGAGTTCCGCAGTGAGAAATTTCGGCGTCGATATCGAAAACAATTAATATATAGTTTTTAAAAATCGAAACCGACTTTAAAATGGTTCTACACTGTAAAAAATGTTCATGTTTTTACGTCACAAAATTAACAACATTTTCGTCAATTTACAAATGGTTTGTTTTTCATACTTAAAGAATTTGTTTGTAAAAATTCAAGTACTTTTTATGAAATTGCAAGACAATTTCGTAAAATTACAATACAATTTCGTGAAATTACAAGATCATTTTGTAAAATTACAAGATTATTTTGAAAAATTACTACTAACGTTAGTGAAATTGTCAAAAATTCGCAACTAGTTTTTAAGATTACAAACCATTTCGTTAAATTATAAGACAGAAATCGTAAAATATCGATATCGGCATTAGAGGCGGCATTGAGTCTGAGTTGTGATCTGCAGGGCATGCACAACAAGCTGCAGGCCGAGAAGGGCCGGCTGGCCGTGGCGGTGCAGGCGTGCGAGGCTGCCGCGGCGTGCATCTCTCGCCCCAGCAGCCCGCAGGACACGGTGCCGCCGCCCATCCCGGACCGCGAGCTGGCGGTGCGCGCGCGGCTCGAGGACCTGATCGACCAGGTGCAGGGCCGCGCCGCCTCGCTCACCGCCTCGGTGTCCTCGCTGGAGCAGTGGGGGCGGGAGCGCGCCGCGCTGGAGCAGTGGGCCGCCGAGCAGCTGGCCGCCGTGGCCGACTGGCGCGCCCGCCCCGCCAAGCTGCGGCCCGAGGCGGCCCGCCAGGAGATGGCTATCATGCAGGAGCTGGTGACGCAGGTCGCCGACAAGCGCACCAAGCTGCTGACGGACCTGCCGCCGGGCGAGGACTCGGACCTGGAGGGCCAGCTCGCCTCGCTGGACCACCAGCTGCAGCAGGTGATCCACAAGAAGCAGGAGCACCAGGCCGTCATCGACAACTACCGCAGCGCCGCGCAGGACCTGCAGGCCTGGCTGGACGGGCTGCTGCGGCGCGTCGACCAGCTGGACCGCGGCGGACACGACTGCGGCTGGAAGCTGAGCCAGCTCGACGACATCTCCGGCGAGCTGGACGAGCTGGGGCCGGCGCGCCACGGAGAGGTGAAGGCGCTGGCCAAGCAGGTCGTGGAGCTGGTCAGCAACCTGGACTCGCAGCAGGTGGAGGAGCAGCTCAAGGCCGTGGAGCGGCGCTACGGCGACGTGTCGAAGCGGCTGCAGCGCAAGAAGCAGGTGCTGGAGATGACCAGGAAGGGCGTGGAGAGCGCGCGGCACGAGATCGACTCGGCGCGCGCCTGGGTGGCCGACAAGCTGCGCGAGCTGCAGGAGCTGCCGCCGCTCGGGACCACTGTGCGCGCCGCCGAGGACAGGCAGCAGGCGCTCAAGGTGAGAGGAGCAGAGGGCGACACAGTTAAAAAATATGCTCGTAAACTGTAAAGTGACGAGAAATTAATGGAAAGTTGCAAGTTGCTTTCCAAAGCGCAGTCGTAAATTTACGATCTTTTGTCGTCTTTCTGAAAGAAAGATATTGTTATATTTTTTTAGAGTAGAAAATATTGAAAGAGATTTTTTATATGACACGGTTTTATGTTCGTCTACAAATAATCTCGCTCTCACTTAACGCAATCATGTTGTCTGCCGTGCTACTTCAATAACTTACTTTAGTACGGTACTTGCTTTATGGTCGTCAGTTTATAACCATAAGTAAAGGATGTTGTTGTTGTTGTTGCTGCGATGAGCTCCATGTTCTAACGCCCTGGTCGCCCTCACTCAGGCCCTGTCCAAGGAGGCGGAGGGCAAGCAGGTGCTGCTGGAGTCCCTGAGGAAGCGCGTGGACGGCATCAAGTCGGAGCTGGAGCCGAGCGAGCTGGCGGGGCTGGAGTCGGCGCTGCGCTCGCTGGAGGCCGAGCAGGCTGACCTGCGCGGCCAGCTGAGGGCGCTCATCGCGGCGCTGTCCTCCTCGCTGGAGGCTCGCCGCGCGCTGGAGACGGGCCTGGAGGACGCGCGCACCTGGGTGCGGACCAGGCTGACGGACCTGCAGCGCCTCGGCGACACGGCGCCCCTCAAGGCGACCAAGGTGGAGCGGGAGATACAGCAGTTCCAGGTGAGCCCGCCCCGCCCAGCCCCAGGTGGTGCCTTGTGGTGCACTACTGTATATAAAAAAAAATTACCTGTTTTGGGGAGCCCTTCCCGAGAAACAGGGGAGAAGTATCACCAGTTTCGGAATTTTTGAGACCCATTTTGCGAGCTATACCAAAAGGACCACGTCTCTCTAAAATGAATTTCTACATAATCCTCAAAACGCGCTTCAAAAAGTTTGAAACTAGTGTTACTTCGCCCCTGTTTCTCGGTAAGGGCTTCACAAATCTGGTACATTCTTTTACGGTGCGAGCAGGAAGGCTAACTTGTAATCCGTCCTCCTGTCCCGCAGCAAGCGGAGAAGGACGCCGAGCACTTCGGGAAGACGACCCTGGCCGATGTAACCAACCAAGGGCAGGCCCTGCTGAAGGACGTCCCTCCCGCTGACGGGCAGAAACTGAGCGAACTACTTCAAGGTAAGTCGTACGCCTGCCTCACCTGTCCATTTCCAAATTTAGATGAATTCTATCCGAGGGGCGCATTACTCGTGTGTGTGTGTTTTTGAAATATGGAGAATTTGAGCATTAAGTGATCTGCAGTGCACAGTAAACGGCATGAATGATCTAAAAACACAATAAAATCTAATAATATCTTTATTTTTCGATGTGATGTGATGTGATGTCATGTAATGATGTAATGTGTGTACACTTTTTGAGGAAGTGATGCGCCCCTCGATTCTATCCCTGACCATGGCCACTTCCTTGCAGCGTTGACAGAGGACTTCGCCACGCTGCAGAGTCTCACCTCGCGACGACTGGCCTCGCTCTCCGCGCTGCTGGAGAGCCGCCGCCAGCTGGAGACAGACATGGACCGCTGCCTCCAGTGGCTCAACGAGGCGGAGGTGGCGATATCAGCCGAGATCCGTGCAACGAACTTGGAGCTTTTGCAAGAGCAGCTCCAGAAGGTAGGCGGCAATTTTAATTTAGGACATCTCGTCTGGATTGCTCGTGGAGTCTTCACGAGCTGTCGTTGTGATTTCTAACGCCGCCCCGCCCCTCTGCTGCAGTACACGAGGCTGAGCGGCGAGTGCGAGGTGGTGGGCGCGGACGTGGAGCGGCTTTTCGTGCGCGGCCAGGCCGGCCAGGCGCAGGGACAGCTGCTGTCCACGCTGAGCGACGCGGACCGCGCGCTGCTGTCCGAGCAGCTGTCCGGCATGCAGGTCCGGCACGCCGTCGTGGCCGGGGTGATCGCGACGCGCCTGGACGCGCTCCGGGACGCGGTGCGCTGCCACCAGAGGGCGCTGGAGAGGGCCAAGGACAGCGCCAAGTTCGTGGCGACTGTGCACACCCAGCTCAAGGAGCTGAGCCGACCCATCGGCAGCCGGGTGGAGGACGTGCAGGGCCTGCTGGACAACTACCAGGTGAGTCGGCCGACGGGCTGCCCCCCGCCTCGATACCCTTATATTACTTGTGTATCCCGATGAGAAACGGTGAGTCGATTCGATCTCCTTTTACTGGGTTTCATGAAAAAATACTTGGAAAACGTAAAATAGTGGCACTTTTGGTGTTTTTTGACACGAAATTCTTTATGTTTTTGTCTCATAATATCTATCTCATAACGCTGGGCAGAAGAGTGGGTGCCCCGCGCTGGCAGTGGCCTTATGGCATGTGTGCTGAGTTGAGTTTTGGCAATAGCACAATTTTTACAGCCGAGTTGAGTTAAATTTTTTCATGTAATCACATTTCTGTTGAATATCTGTGTGATTTTAAGTAATTTTGGTTTGCCTGCATAAATTGATCTCGTCTATTGATTTACATAATTGGCGCAAATACTACTGTAAATAAGTCAATAAAATTTGGAGAAATGCTACCCCATGATAGTCGGCAATATAATATGAACCGCTGGCCCTGTTGGCAGGTTCAGTAGGTGGGACGTCTCCGGACTAAAGGGCAGTACTGAATTATTTTATAAGTCACTCACCCTAGAGAAACCACTCCTGTAGTCTGTAGGTGTCAGTGCATAAACACAGGCAAAACTTTTGCTTGGTGAGATTTGTTTTGATTGCGTTCTTTCAGGATGAATAGCAATTCCTCCCTCCATGTTATTATCACACTCCCAATTTGAAATCTGAAAATTGTAGTGGGGGTGCCATTCTTCCAATAATTTTGGCAAAAGACTATGTTGGGATACCTTCCTCTTTGGACTTACGTCTGTTTTTAAATCTTGCTTTTTAACAAAGTAATATTAATAAATGGTTGAACTTGGCTGCAACTAATCTCATTTTGTAGAAGCAATATGTTGTTGACACGTACACCAATAATTATTTTTTATCATTAAGAAAGTAAAGATGTCAGTGTCATTTGTAGATGCTGTAGATTTTTCAACAATTTGCTTTTTGATATTGGAATTAATAATGCTGATCATCACCTGAAAGCTAGATGCATTTTCACAACTAAACCAATTTTAACCATGAGTATAGTGTCACAAGACAATACTAGCCTGTGAAACGGCAATAATATAATGTATGCATTTCACCTTACTGCCAAAATCATAAACACTTTACTTATGTCATGGATTCATGTTGAACTTTTAAGTTTGAAATGTTTTTCCCAGATTTAATCCAGTATGGTGATGTTAAAATTTGTCTCCAACTCTTAGATCTAGACTGAATATTTTCCTTGCCTTATCCCTGCACTGCTCGTTCAAAAGCCAAATTTTGTACCTATCTAAATTTTTCCGTCAAACGTCACCTTTTTTTCCATTTTTTTTAAAGTGAATGTGTCAGATGTGCCAACTGCTATTCACATGAATAGAAGGAATGGGTCTTCCATTAAGCCTAAGCAACTTTTTCTTCTCAATGCTACAATTTTAACTTAAGATCTAAAGAAAAAAAAGAGGCAAATTGATGCACTTGTGTACGATCCCGTGGGCTTTTCTTTGTTTGCGGTCGAGTACACTCTCTTTCTGTTTGAGCAGAAGCTGCTATCCGAGCTGAAGGACCACCGCTCCTCGCTCAGCGGGCTGGCGGCCGGCAACATCGGCGAGCTGCAGGCCATCGTGCAGGAGCAGGACGACCTGATCGCCGCCATCGAGGCGCAGATAGACCGACTGCGCAAGCTGCTGCTGCTCCGCGAGCAGTTCATCGCCCTCATCACCGAGATCTCCACCTTCATCCTCACCTACACGGGGGTGGTGCGCGACATCGAGGCGTCCGGCCTCTCCAGCGAGGAGAAGATCAAGCGCTACCACGACGTGAGTTCACTGCAGGATCGTCATATCGATCGAGATTCGACGTCGTTTCAGGGGGGTGGGTTTTGGGGCCGGGGGTGGGGTCCGTGGACTGCTTCCTGCCCGCCATTTTTTCCCAGAGTCATAGAAGTGTAGGGAAACACCACTTCAAGCGTATGTTCATAAATAACAACAACCCTTTTCTACTTTATCGACAGGTCATCGAGAAGATCCAGGAGTGCGAGGCGTTGCTGGCGTCCGCCGCGGACAAGGGCCAGCAGATCGCAAGCGAAGGCTCGGCCGCGGACCGCAACTCCGTGACGGAGCAGCTGCAGAGCCTCAAGAACCAGCTGCTGGGGCTGCGGAGGGCCGTGGACGCCGCGCGGGAGCAGCTGGAACAAGCCGCCGCCAAGCACAAGCACCTCGCCGCCCAGCTGGGCACCGCGCTCGCCTGGCTGCACGACCACGAGGCGCAGGTCAAGTCCCGGCCGCTGCTTGCCAGGGACCCCGCCAGCGTGGAGGCCGAGCTCACCAGTCACCAGGTAACCTCAGATCAGATCAGATGTCCGTTGTCTTAGGTTAGGACCAGGCCACAAACTTCATTTCAAATTGACGTCGCACGGTTTGAGTTTGTAAGAAACTCATCGCAGACATCTGAAACATTTCCTTAAGTCGTCGCCCACGCCGTAACGATAACACTCTTCGGTTGATGTCCGTGCGATCGCAAAGTCGCAACAAGGACTTCCCTCTAGCTTTCCGCGCCCGCCGTTAGGAGCGCTGTTTGCAGAGGTAAACAGTAAACATCCGTTCCGTGAACGTGCTATCGTGCTGTCTCATTATTCCCATAAATTTTCGTATTTTTATCACTCTGTCACATCTTGGAAATGGTTCATTTAAAAAGTGCAGAACGGAAATTTCAAAATATGTGTAAAATAATGAGTACCGGTAAGTCTCTTGCAGTGGTATTGTGTTTGGAAGTGAAAGTGAAGTCCAACTAACCTATTATATGGCAACGCATTAGCACATTTTGCGGGGAGTTGAGAATTCAAGGAAAGTTTAAGGTGTTAAGATTTAATTTAGGGGAGATGGGCGCAGTAGAGGCCTACTCAAGGATTGGATTGGTCAAACAGAGACCGCCTTCAGCAGAATGGCGCCAACCCCCCACCCCACCCACCCCCAAGAAAA
>CABIKL010001163.1:0-16663 GCA_902196195.1 Aptinothrips rufus | reverse complement strand
CTTCGAAAAAAAAAAGCATAACTTCTCGATAATTCGTTTTGCTTTGCGTTTATTTCCATTAGTTTCTCTGAATTTATTACACTAAAAACCGAATAAACTTACAATAATTTATAAAAATTCGCCTGGCTGCACATTTATTTATCACACATTAATTTCAGAACTTTTTACACCCTCTCAGGGCGATTCTAGCTGAGCGATTGGAACTAAGAGGGGCGGCCATTGGCCCGAGCACGGCTGCTTGCAGAGCAGAGGGGCCCGGAGGGGACCCCCACCCCCGCCCCGCTGACTCGACCCCGCCTACGCCATCACCATCAACACTTCGCAATTTGCACGTCGCGACCTAAGTCAAAAACTAAACGACCATCGTGCAAATTGAAGGTTGTCCGCAGCTGTCCGCAGCTGTCCTCTCCCGCTGGCAAAGTCGTTTCCGACATTTTGGCGGGATTATAGGACCAGCAGCCCCAAGGTGGCAGAGCAAACACCAACATCGGCTAAAATCTCTATTAAGCTAAGCGAGAATTCAATTTTCTGTTATTTGCACTCTTGTTTATACATATAAATATGTTCGAATTATGGACAGATGGTTCGTAGTGCGAACCTATAAGTTGTTAAAAACACGAAGAAATTTGGCCATAACACGAACACATCTCACGAGTTCACGTAAGAAATTAGCGTGCCGGGTTTATTCTCTGGTGTTTTGCGACGCCTCCAGATGCCACACGCACGCACCTCTCGAAGTGCTCCCCTATCGGCTGAGGCCTGCTCTGCGGCGACGAGGGAGAAAGGTCGACTTGCTGGCATGCAGGGTCAACGCAGAGATCCCAATCGGCAAGAAAGTTGCAGGCCTGTGAATGGCATCAATACGAAAGATAACCGATCTAAAAATCTGGCGACCGGCGTCATCGCCGTACCGTGACAGCCCCGCCCCGACCTACCCCGCCCCGCCCCGCCCTGCCCCTCGCCGTCGCAACGCGTCCGCGGGGAAACGGAACGGAGGCGGAAATGACTCGCCTAGCTGCCCGCGACTTCCCGCCCCGCCCCGCCCCGCCCCGCCCGCCTGTGTCTCCTGGAGAATCTTCCCGGAGCAGCGCGGACTGAAGCCTGGCCTGGCATGGCCAGGTCTCACACGACCGCGACAGTAGTCTTTGTGTTGTGGGAGCCGAGTTGTCCCGGCGTGGCGTGGCGTGGCGTGGCGTGGCGCTGGGGTCAGAGCCCGCCGCGCTCGCCCGTGTTTGCCCAGGCCAAGTGATGTGACGACGGACTACTATAGGAGCTGCCGCGCCCCGCGCCAGCCTAGTGGGCCCGCCGGACACCGCCTCCAAGTGGTTCACTCCGAGTTCAACCTGCTCAGACCCAAAGCAGCACGCGATGAACACGTCGGCTCGGCTCTAATTACTGCTGCCCATAGCTACTGCATGTTACCTCACGACCGCCCTCAGCCTCAGCCCCTCAGCCCCGCCCCGCCACGGCCTCGGGTCATGGAGAGCGGGGCGGGGCGGGGCGGAGCGGCACGTCATGACGCTGGAGATGAGATGGAGTAAATAGTCTAGGCCCCGGGCCAGCGAGCCCATCACACACAGAAAAACCAAGAGTCCGGGGCAAACCAAAACAAAAACCGATGGTAAAAAAATCTTTTTAAAGGTCATTTTGTGACCTAAATTCAATACGCATTTTGTAGCTTTAAACTAGGTATCATATCAAACTGACCTGATTTTCTTTTATTTTTTTGCTCAGTCCCTGGGTTGGGTTTCTCAGGAATCTGTAAAACTTTTTAATTTTTTTTTTGTATTTAAAAAAAAAAACTTCTGTCAGCCTCCCGCTTGGCTCCAGCCCGGGGCCGCAGCGGGTGTCTCCGCGATAACGACACCACGAGAGGGCAGTACAAGCTAGGGCCCCACAGGGGTCAACGCTCCAACTGATTGGCCGCGCACCGCGCGTACCGCTCCGCCCCGACATGAGACAGTGCCGTTACTTTACCGGCAAGGTGCAGCAGCCCCGCCCCGCCCGTCCCGCCACTGGGCAGCGACAACACCACCATTTGCGAATGCTTTCCCTACGTAGTCCAAAGCCGACAACAACCAATGAGACCAAAGGGTCTACGTGACACCGGACACAGCCGAAGAGATCAGACGAGAGGGCTGGGGCAGGCTGGGGGCGAGGCGGGGCGAGGCCTTGTCGCGTCCCCGCTGTCATAATGACTGGACTGGGCTGACCGCGCTCCGCCCCGCTCCGCCCCGCTCCGCCCCGCTCGTCCGCATCACTCGCCGATTTGGTAGAGGTGACGTGTCAAGGGCAGGGCAGTGCAGAGTCCTGGCCTGGAGCTGACACCAGCCACCTCCTCACTTGCCTGAGAGCCGTGCCGTGCCGTGCCGTGCCGTGCCGTGCCGAGCTGTGAGTGCGCGGGGCAGAGCGGGCACGCGACCTAAATCCCTTAAGGTCGCGGTACACTGCAGCACTCGACGCCACGCCACGCCACGCCAGGAGCTAGCCGGTCACAGAGCACTCCATCGCGACGACACCTCGAGCACTGCCATTCTGCGAGGCGAGGCGGGGCGTCCCCGGCCTGCTGCTAACTACCGACTGCAGCACCCAGCAAGATCATCTCGCCGCCAAGGGCGTTCACGGCTTAATTAACAAGCCGAGCCGAGCCGAGCCGAGCCACGCTCAGACCGACCCGCGGCTCGACCTGCCCTGCCCTGCCCTGCCCTGCCCTGCCCTGCCCGCCCTCGCCCTGCCGCCACTTCCTACCCGTCAAACCTTCCCACAAGGTGTCGGGGCCGAGGACACCTCGAAGGAATGGGTTGGACCGCACAGGTTACAGTAATTGAAATGAAAAATAAAATAAAAACAAAAAAATAACCAGGGGGGAAAAATATGAAATTTATAGAAAAGCAGCAGGTAGTTGGAGTAGAACGAGTAGAACTCAAGCTCCAAGCAAGAGACATCCCTGCTGATTATTTGGTTCAGATTCTCTACTTTGTAACAAGGATATTTAAAACTTTGTACACATCGTTACGTCAGTCATCACCACCTCGAGGCATTGGGATTCAAGTGAGACTATGATCTTGGTTGAGTCCGAATCCCACCAAACTCTTTCCGCTCGTCTCGTACACCGCATCGTTCGCATTCCACAGCAGATTTTCAGGAAACTACCCACAATGCAGCGCGCGGTCTGGTCTGCGCATGGTTGGCTCGCTCAGACGCACTAGTGCTCGCACAGTGCTCACTCGCCCCGCTCGGGATGTGAAAGTGACCACGGCTGGGGCGGGGCGGGGCGGGGCGGGGGTGGGCCGCGGAGCAGAACACCACCAAGAGCAGACCGAAGCGGAGCGGGCGGGCGGGGCTCAAACCGAACCACAAAGTAGGGCAACAGACAATCGGTGTAATGTCAAAGCAACAGGGGAGGGGAAGCAGCGGTACGATGAACTGGAGCAAGTCAACTCAACACCAAAGGCATCCGTTCAGGTCGAGTTCCACGACCTTCTCTCATACGGAGTGCTTCAACCCAAAATGAAGCCCAGCGGTCTTCGCTCGAAGTACGGGAACAAACAAGAAGCCTAAACAGCCCCCAGCAACAGCAAGCCGGGTGGGCGTCACAACCACGAGAATACGAGCGACTACTCTCGAAGTGTCCGAGGAAAGGGAAGGGCGGGAGCTGGGCGGGGGCTGGGCGGGAGACTTGCCAACCAGCAGCACAGCCTGCCGACGAGCAGAGGTTGTCAACCCAAACAACCTGCACGTAACATTCGCAATGCTGTGCTCATTCCGTCCAACTGGCCACCTCGGCCCCAAATCTCGGGCTAAGAAATATTATAGAAGCAAAGGTTTACATCCGAAAATTGGAAAGGTAGTGGCAGAAAGAGAGAAACCATCGTGTGCAGTAAGAGGCTCCGCTTCGCAACTGGAATGGAAAGACCCGTAACAATCCTCTCCGAAAACACACCAACAAAATTTACACAGAATTAAAAACTCACAGAAAAATCAAAACTTAGCTTCTGGGGCGAACGAATCCAGAAACCAAAGTTGCAAAGAATTATTTGGGAGGTCATTTTGAGGCCTACCTTAAAAATGATCGTGAGGATACGAAACGCGTTTTGGAACAAATCTCAAAATAAGCTTCAGAAATACATTTTTACCCTCGGTTTCTGGGTTGGGTAGCCCAAGCCAGGTATTGGTTTTCGTCTCATTGAACATCGGGAAATGCAGTTCATGACTGACGTCAGACAGACGGACTGACCCACGAGCCGGTGGAGCCCCAACGACGCAGCCTGCGCAGGTTGGGGCGGCAGGCGAGCAGGGAGCTGGAGCCAGTGGCGGGTCCAGTCACCAGGTCCAGGGGGTGCAGGGCGGCGGTCGACCCCAGCCGCAGCCGGGCCTGCCGGGCCCGAGAGCCCCCAGACCCCGACATGGGCGGGGTGGGGTTCACGTGCCAGATGAAGAGCCACATCGCGGAGTGCCCAGGTCACATGGCGGTCACCGCGATGACCTCTGACCTCTGACCCGGAGCAGGGGTGGGTACTAGCCAGCGGCGGACCGACGCTCAGAACGCGACATGCGGGCCGGGCGAGGAGCTCGGCGCGACAACACACGACAACACTACATACGGCCCCGCGCGTCAGTGAGCACCTCAGCTGGAGAACTGAGGCCCCGCGTCGAGAGGCGCGCGCGGCGCGAGCAGAACCAACACCCCCGCCCAGCCCCGCCAGGCCCCGTCGCCACCCCCTCCATCTCCCCCGGCGGGGCTCGTCCGGCAGCTGCCCAGGGTCCAGGCATGTCTCCGGAGGCGGGGTGTGGCGGGGTGGGGAGTGCGGCAAAGCAAGGCGTGGGGTGGGGTGGGAGTGGAAGGAGATGGGATGAGTGCGGAGTGGGGTAAAGACGACCCGCAGCTCGCAGCCTTGCTACGTTGAGGAATCTTTCCATTTCAATTTCGTTCTCGCGCTCATGACTTTGGAAGGATATTGTGGCGCTAGGCTCAGCGCAACGTCAGGACCAAAATATTTCTTAAGAGTCAAGTCTCGCGTTTTTTAAGGCATTTCGATGCAGCCTTCCCGACCGCCGCTCACAACTACAACAGTGCAAAGTAACTTGAAAGTGGCGAGAAGTGAACACGAGCAGACAGAGACAGATAGTACGCAGGGAGGAGCGCGTTCTACATCTGTTCCTTCCTGTCATGGCGTGGCTTGGCGTGGCTTGGCGTGGCGTCGCGCGGCGCTGGGATTCAAAACGACGCTGACCCGTTACAAGCGTGGAGAGCGATGGCAAGGCACAGATGAGCCCGGCCGGGCGGGGCGGGGCGGGGCGGGGCCGGGCGGGGCGGGGCGGGGCGGGGCGGGGCGGGCCGGGGCGGGGCGGGGCGGGGCGCGGCGGGGTGGGGGGGGGGGGGGGGGGGGGGGGGGGGGGCGGGGCAGACGTTTTGTCGGGGGCCATTCAGAGCAGTGACTAGCGAGCCCCGCTGCGTGTTCAACGCGCGTTCCGTTCAGTTCAGTTCTCCTCTGAGACGCCCACGCGACCGGTTCACATCACAGAGGGCGGCGTCGAGACGCGTCGCGGCGCCGCGTGCCTTGGAGGCTGGCGTGGCGTGGCGTGGCGTCGGAGCGCCGTAATTACTTCATTCTGCGCACCTCACGCTGCACTGGAGCTCGCGGGGGCGCGCGCCGCCCCGCCCCGCCCCGCCACGCCACGCCGCACCGCAACACAGCTCCGCGAGTCGCTTCCATTTGAAAGGGAAAGTCAAGACCACGCCGGCTCTTCAGCGGAAACCCGCGGCGAGGAGCGTGGCGGCCGGAGCACGGCGGAGCGTGGGCGTGAGCCTGGCTCGTCCGGCGTGCGACCACAAGGGGGGGGGGCAACTGTCAATATTCAACGCCTCATCTCAGCCTGCCTCCGACGCGGATCATCTCACGATGTCTGACAATGGCCGCACTTCCATGGCCTCGCCCACCAACTCGTCCGCACCGTCACTTCATCTCGAAATTCATCAATTCATCTTCGGACCAGAGTGATTACCCTCCCGCGGAGGACTGCGGGTAATTCTTAATCAGCGACTTATGTTCAAGTAGTGCCAAAATTCTCTTCAGAATAGAAAGTACACAAATAACGGTTGTATATAGCAGTTTTCGAGTAAAATACAGTTTCTAGTTCACTCGCTTTACTCCTTAGGAGCCTCCCTCACTCACTCACTCACCTCTGAGTGCTGGGCTGCCGGGCGGTCCTTGTGGAGGGAGAGCAGGGGGCCGCGGACCACCACCCACACCTGCTTCCAGGACCTGTCCGTGGCGCGCTGCGGGGACAACACCAGAGTCAGCGGGGAGCCATTGTCAACTTATTCCAATTCTGTGAATTTTTATCTTTACGAAATATCTCAAACTTAGAAGTCAATTTTGGATTAATCAATCAAATCTAGAAAATTAAGCTTTAACTTATCAGCAACACATTTTTATTTCTTGAATTTCGTACTGAATGTAATTGAATTTAAACAATTACGAATTTCAGTGCACACATTTTCGGAAACCTATTTAACCCCTCGCGCAATCACTTGGAAAAGCAATCATTCCTAGAGAGACTCTAAGTTTTGTCAAATGCAGCCCAAACACACGGATATTCTCAAGCAAACATTTCAGAAGTGTCGTCCTCCTGAGTGACTGCCCGGCCCGGCGCGGCGCGGCCCGGCGCTGCCTCACCTTGCCGTCGATGAAGGTGACCTTGCAGTGCAGCCAGCCCTCCCGCAGCAAGTTCTCCTTGTTGGAGGCCGTCGTGCTGGACCTGGCCGCGGAGCTGCAAACAACAACAACAGCAACAGTCAGGACAGAAACACACTCTGGTGAAATACACGGCGTCACATTCCGACAGGCACCGGCCATGGTGGCTGTCCTGCCCTCCCCCGGGGGAGGGGGGGGGGGGGGGGGGCAGCGATCCAAAACCAATCAGAGGCCGGTGCCAAGCGTCCCATGGCGGGGCCGGGCTGGGCACGCGACATCATTGACATGCAGGTGCGGGCGTCATCTCACGGGCGTGGCCGCCCCGCCCCGCCCCGCCCCGCCCCGCCAAGGAGCTGCGACGCGACGCAGTGGATGTCCAGCCCTCCGCAGTTCACATTCCAATCTCGATTCCAATCGGTGATGGCAATGGGGGCCACTGTCTCTGGAACTGGCTTACCCAGCGCGATCTGACTACGACCGCGATAATAAGCAAGTCGAGGGAACGTCGAAGGGAAGAAGAAAGGAACAGTCTGCGTCAAGACCGTGGCGGTGGAGGGAGGCTAGGTCAGGTCAGGGTGGGACGAGACAAGGTAGCCTGCCTTCAGGACAACGCTAGCAGCTAGCTGCTCCGCTGAACGGCGTGCGGCGTGGCGCGGGGGCGGGCGGGCGAGCTCGTGCAGTGGTGAAACTCTTGCAGGGAAGCGCGTGTGCATAGCGCGGCGCGGCGTGGCGCGGCGTGGCTCGTGACGCGCGCGTGCTCTGGCGCACGGTGCAACGCCAGGCAGCGCATCGCATCGCATCGCGGCACGGACGCGGTCCTTCGGACGGCAGCGAGCGCACGCGAGCGCAGCCAGCCACGCCACGCCACGCCACGCCACGCCACGCCACTACCTCGGCGGAACGCTTGCGTCACACCTGACACCATCCCTAAGCACGGGGTGCCACACGCTAGGTGCTGCAGCTTCTTCGCGAAGCTCTACGTGATTCGAGCGACATGCATCCAGTCTCAGGGCTCAGATGAAAACCATCGAAAACGGATGACCAGGAATCCTTGCAGCAATCACATGTTAGGTTTAACAATTTGCTTAAAATTCCCAATGTTAAGCTAATAGTCTTAAAGGGATTAGATTTATCATGGCTTGCATTCCTCAATCTTCACCCTCTATGTGAGCAATACTAACCAGCATGCAGAATTGAACATTCAAATAAAACCATTAAATTAAAAGGAAATTTCTGGTGACTACGTATTGGAGGAAGAAAGTTTACAAAAGATAAGTCTCTGGTCTTTCAAATTAGAGTAAAAAAAAAATCTACTTTGTACAAATGAGTGCAGGTACAGAGCTTCTGCACACATCATATCCAATAGGGATGTTAGTTTTAGGGTTAGATTGGAATCAAGGTACATGCTAATGACAGTGATGATTAAACAAAACAACTAAGCATCTTGAATCCTGTTCATCAGATTCTCCATAATATTTGCTTTTTACAGCATGAACAAAAAGGTGAAAAACTCAAGAAAAATGTTTTGTAAAACTAAGATAAAGCCGGATGCTGTTACAGAGTTTGGTTAATGCAGGCAGCGAGCACAACTGTGTCTCACCCCTGGTGTTGACAGATGGTGTGGCCTGTAGCAGCAGCTGCTGCATCTTCGAACAACCGCTTCAGGCGTTGAATGTCATCAGGAAACAATGGAGGCCGCCATTTCCGATTTAGTCTGCAAGTTTGCAGTTTCTTTATGGTAACTAATTGCAATAAATATCCTTTCATGCAAAACTCAAAAGACAATAATCTAGGGTTTAGAAAATAATTGGTCTAGGTATACACTGGCATTTAAATAAGAATTGTCAAACTGTTTCAGAAGACCTAATTCTATCATCATATTCCTAATGGAATTTTTACCAAAACTAACATCAACAACAAATATTAAAAACGGTAACTTAAAAAAAAAAAATTTAAGTCAGAGATCCTTATTTAGTTCCTGCATATCACAGAGTTTAATCCCAACCAAGGGTTGGCTACCCATTCCAGACAAAAAGAAAAGAAAAGCACAAGAACTATTTTTTGCTTCCTTATCACACATGCCTTCAAATAAAAATTCCAAATATCTGTTTACTCTCTGTCCATTAACATATGAAAGTTTAAAAAAAACATGTATGTTCTACTTCAGTAAAAGGGAAGAAGTTATCCTGAAACTTTAAGCAACACAAGAGCCATACCATAAACATATAGTGTGAAATAAACAAATGGTTTCAAGCTGTCTGAGCTATTTGCATACTTATTATGATTACATACCTTCGTTGTGTCGCACTGGGAGCTGGTTCAGTATCACTCAGTTCAAGATCGCTGTCAACGTGCATGCGGTCATTCCATGTTGCTTTGAGGTATGAAACTCGTCTTGTGGAGCGGTCTTCATCAACTGGAAGAGGATTAAACTCACATGTTAATGGATATCTTACAACTAATCAAAAGGTATTGAAATATTGCAGTATAGAAATGAGAAAGAAATGAAAAATACATACTTGCAGTTGAGTCTTTTTGTCTTCTTACAACAGTTGAAGTATCTGTTGATCTGGATGCTCCTGAAAATATCAATTATAATTTCAGAAAAACATGAGAAGCAAAGAGACAGAAGTTTAATATGAGTACAAGTCATGTGAAAGAGGCCAACATATAATCTGAATGCTCAAAATAATGGTGCATTTAGTAAAAGCCTTTCTTCAAGTCCTGAAAATAATTGGGTGAGTTAAATGTCTATGACACACAAGTTATAATCCTTTATTTCTCTGTATGTTTTTTCACAAAACATGCAAACTATGCAACAGTCTTAAATTTGAAAAGTCAGAGGAAGTAATTTTGTATCAGTCATGGTAGAGAGGGATAGAGAAGGGGGGTCACCCATTCACAGAAGTAACAGATCTGAAGAAGTGGTGCGATTTAAACTTATATCTCAAATCTAGTTTCCAAAAGAAGTGAAAGATGATATGAGAGTGTTATTTCTGTGTTACTGACTACAAATTAGTTCTGGAGATTAAAATATATTTGCAGATTAGTAACTTAAGAAAAAAAAAAGACAAATAAGAATGCTAAGGCCCAGGCCGCTGCAATACACCCTATGTTCTGATCTAAGAAATATTGAATATTTATCTTTGCATTCCACACAAAATAAACAGTGTGTGAAGGCATAAACCACCACATAAGGCACCACTCAAAACCACATACATCCAAGCAGTCCGAACACATTGCCCCAATCTTCTTAAACAATTCAGCTAACCTTTTAGACTTTGCACAAGGCCCTCAGGATCTCCAATGCTATTTCGTTGTGGATAAGAGGCAGGACGCAAAGGATTGCTTAAGGGTAACTGGTTAGGACGAATTGGTGGCGAGGTAGGGGAACAGGATGGATCAGGTGCAAGAATTTTGGAGGCAGGAGATGTTGAGGCATCGCTGCACTCTCTTTCTTCTTCCAGGACAGTTGATACCACTGCCTGCCGTTTGCGGTCTTATTGTAATAGAAAGCCACAAAAATAAAATGCATTAAAAACAAAACTTTGGAGGAAAAGAGAAACACAATACATCTTAGCTACAAGAAACACTATATACAACCACCCTCAACCAGCCATAATCTATTTTTCTCCCCTGAAACACATGGATCTCTAATTTGCATCACTATAGCACTGCAATGTTGAAACTGTCATAGGCAAAATTCCTTCCCATATAGATAAATAAAGAAGGTTTGTATGAACTTAAAAGAAATCAAAGCAAAATAGTAATGAGCAATTTAATTAGAGTGTGAGCAGTAGAAGAGAATCCACTGGCTAAAATATAAGAGATGCAGAAAGTCATTTCAAATTAAAGAACCAAGTGCTATTGTAATGTTGAGTTCACCCACGGAGAGCTCGATTTTAATACAACTAAAGCAAATCTCACTTTCTCAAAAGACAAGCGTCAAAGTGCAAAAGTGCAGTACATTTCATAATAGATGGGAACCAATTGAACAAATAAGATACCAATTTTTTTGATTTAGAGCACAGTTAGAGACCAAAACTGATGGTGCAAATAGCGCATCATAAAAGCAATTGTGCAATAGCCACTTTGAAACTGCGGTATAGACCAATAAATTCTGAATATGTACAAACAAAGGAAAGGAGTGATTCACAAATATTTTTAATGAAAGCTCAAACAAAACAAGATGAAGCCAACTTGTTACATTAACTACACTCAAAGCTATTTTGCTTCGGTAATAAATTAAGACAGCTGTCATTCATAAATATAAATCTCCTCTTTGCCATGTGACAAATAAGCCAACACTCGCACCAGTACCCACATATCGGTCTACAGGAGCATCATACATACCAGAGCTTGCTGCATTGAGATATGACTCTTGCCGAACTGCTTTGTTTCTTTGGTCATGGTGTGTTGCATCGGCAGAACGAGATCTTATTCTCATCTTCAAGGACCCTTGCTGTGTACGAGACCCAGTATCATAGCGTAGGTCCTCTGCAAAATATTTAAAGAAAACAAAAAGGAATAACTATAGAAAAAATTTGGAGAGAGGAGAAGTGATATTTTTTTATGTAAATTGACAATAGTCTAACCTGGAGCTGGCTTATAACCAGGGGGCGGATCACAGTGGAGCTTAGTGCTACCAATTGGTATTGAACGGTTTCCAGAAACAGGAGGTAAACTGGCAGAGGATGGGGGGCTTCCGCCTGCAAAGGTGAGCACTTATTTAGCAGAGACATAAGGAGAGTTTAATTTGAAAAGCACTAAAGTAAGTAACAGCTTTGCGTGCTCAGAGTATCAAATGTTTGCTGTACCTTTCTCCAATCTTCTTGAATTGGAGTTATCTTGAAGGCTTCGAGACTCAAATTCCCGTTTTCGGACTGCAACCTCAGGAACACCTTTCTTAGCTGATAACCTTGCTAACTCACTACGATAAAAATTGGTCCGATTGGTGCCATCCTCCTCCTCTCCAGATTCAAACTGTCTTGCCCTTCTTGATACTAAATGGATCACAGGCAAATGTGCTTGATTTTCTTCTGCACCGCGTGAAGAACAAGATGATGGGAGGGACATAGAATCCCCATTCATCACTGTGTCTTCACTGGAAAGAGAGAAAACAATCAGATTATCAGATTAAAGTCTTTTTCAACACTCTACAACTCAAATTCAAATTCAAATCTCTTTTCATTTTCTTCAAAGAGAACCTTCATTAGTAAAGCTAAATTCCAGGTAAGACCAACCTTCCAGTTGAAGAAACAGAGGGCTGGTTCTCTTGTATTCTGCTCAGAGTGCTGAAGTAGCTCTTGTTGGACCTCGCAGTGGTGGTGGCTGTCCCCACAGGCCCTCCAGGCATGAAGTGTGGTGCCGACGCGTCCCCCGCTGCTGCCGCTCTGCCCGCTTCAGACTCCGCGTCCTCGGCGGCGGCGGCGGCGGCGGGGGTGGAGTTGCTGGCGGGGCCCACGGCGTCCTTCTCGCTGGCGGGGGGCCACACGGGCCGCTGCAGCTTCTGCGGCCGGGCGTAGAACTCGCGGGCGATGCCGCCCTGCTTGCCCTGCTTGCCCTGCTCCAGGCGCACAGTGGGTCCAGGGCCGTCGCCGAGCGGCCAGATGGGCTGCGCGGGGCGGCGCAGGAACTCCTCCTTCTGCTCCGTGCTCCTCCGTATCCTGGACAGGATGACCGAGTCGTCGCTGCTGCAGCCGTCCTGCAGCGTGGAGGACGAGTCCATGGACAGCAGGCTGTCCTTGGAGCTGGTGGCGGTAGGCAGCGAGGACGAGGACTCCCTGCGGCTGCTGTCCGCCCCGCTGTCCGCCCCGCTGCCCGGCCCGTCCAGCACCCCCGCGTCCAGGCTCAGGCGGCAGTGCGCGGGCAGCGACTCCCACGCGGCGCCCCGAGAGGACGGCCCCGACGACCCGAGGGAGACGCCCCCTAGGGAGACGCCCCCGAGGGAGGCGCCCGGGAAGGCGGAGGCCATGGCGGCGGCAGCGGCGGGGGCGGGCGCCCCCATCAGGAACTGGGTCCGCGCCGAGGCGGTGAGCTCGCGACGCTGGCCATACCCCTCGCTCGCCCGGCGCGGCCCGCCCAGCTTGTCGTAGAGAGACTCGGCCGCCTTGGGCTGCTGCTGCTGCTGCTGCTGCTGGGGCCACACATTCTGGTAGTCCGAGGCCCCGGACACAGGCCGCGACGTGAACGGACTGGTCTGCCGGTCGGGGGAGCGCACGTCCGGAGAGCGCATCCTCTGCGGCCGCTGGTTCGTCTCCGGGTTGTGCGCCGTCTCACCGAAGTACTGAAAAGCACCGCAACTTGTTAGTTTTCAGCAGAATAGGGATGCCATCCAGGAGGTTGTGTAGTTAAGAGGCGACTCTCGCGACTTGTGACTCACGCTACTCGCGACTCGCGACGTCGTGACGCTCCACGCCAGTCGCGCCTATCAAATATCCTGTTACTATACTATTCAAGACTGAACAAATGGAATGATTTGTTCATAAATACTGTTGATACGCATTTCTTTCACGTTACTGCGTTATACGATTGACACCCACCATAGGAACCCACTACATAGTGCATATTTGATAGTCGCGACTGGCGTCGAGCGAGTCGCCTCTAAACTACACAACCTCCAGCTTGCACAGCGATGGGGACAAGTCACAGTGACCGGAAGTCGGTGCGTTGGCCAGGCAATGCGAGGCTAGACGTCGTCCCGAGCCCAAACCTTTTCATCCTTATTTCAGAGTGGTGCGCATGTAGCCAAGGACGTACACACTGGTACCAAGACACATCACACGGACACGAACAGTAGCCTGTCTTTTATAGCTCACGGGCTTCAGGTGACAAAGCCCCCCCCCCCCCCCCCCCCCCCCCCCCCCCCCCCCCCCTCACTGGCCATACCCGAACAAGTAATAACAGCACACGTTACACGCGTGTTACATGTCTATTAGCCCAGCGGCGCTTCGCTTCGCTTCGCCTCGCCCAGCCTAGCCTCGCGCCGGGTCCAACAGGAAGGAATAAATACAGCAGTGGCGCCGAGTACTGACCGGCCCGGCCGGCCCGGCCCGGCCCCGTGTTGCGAGGAGCACGCGCGTGTTACACCAGACGCACAAGACCACCTATTCACAGCCAAATTAAAAAAAGGGAAAGCAATGACCACCGTTCTAAAGCTAAATTTTAAAGAAAAAAAGGAAGGGAAGTTTGTTTGGGGCAGTGATGTTGGCCACTGCCATTTGTACTTACATATCCCCTGATTCGCAAAAATTTTTTTTAAAAAAAATAAAAATAAAAATAAAAAAAATTGAGGCACAAACAGGGTTGTCACAAAAGGTCCAATGTCGACTTCCCTGAACTTTCCCAAACCAAATTAACAATCTTCCCTGACCTCAAAAAGTTTTAAGTCTTGCAGTGCAAAAATTAGGAAGCAACTGCAAAAATTGATCATCTTTAATTTCCGTAACTTGTAGTTTTTGCCTCCATTCCGTTGGGCTGGTGCCGGCTGCTACTGACCTGCTGCAGGAGGTCCTCCTCCTTGGGGACGACGAGCAGGTGCAGGAAGGAGCCCGAGCCCTGGATGAGCTGCACCACCTGAGCGTACGACTTGCCGCCGATGCTCTCGCCATTCACGCTCACTATCCGGTCGCCTGAAAGACAGAACACTTCGCTTTAGGCAGAGCGGCGGGAAGTTTTCATGCAAATTAGCACGCCGAAAAATCAAAAAGTTAATGAAATTTAAACAAAAATATACAGAAATATGAGTGCACGTTTCTGCAAACGTGATAAAATTGGATCACAATTTTAAGGTATTGAGAATATGCGATCAAAATTCAGGTGAATTGCTCTTGAGTTTCGGGTCAAAAATTCGATGCAATGCACCGAAATTCAAGAATATGTACTCCTAAGTTAAAGTCTATTTCAGATAATAAGGTGCCGGCGCGCTGCCACCTATATTGACAGCTCTATACACCTGTCCAACAGTTCTTCTACGGGTGAAGGGCTGGTGCTGTCAACAGTGACGTCACCGAGCCTACGGCCGAGTGAGGAGCGAGACGCAACTGGTCAAAAAGCTTCGACGAAGCGAGACACGACAGAAAGGAAGGAGGGGCATAAAACATGTGGCTGCTAGGTGGAGGAGCCTGGCCGAGCCGAGCCGAGCCGAGCCGAGCCAGCCGCGGCCGTGACGTCACGACACAAGGTCTCCTCTCCTCCTCAAAAAGAAGAGGCTCTGTCTATCAGGCTTTCTCCTCCCCCGCCTGCCCCCGCCTGCCCCCGCCTGCCCCCGCCTGCCCCCGCCTGCCCCCGCCTGCCCCCGCCTGCCCCCGCCACGAACAAGGCCACTGGGTTCAGGGAATCAGCCGAACGCTTTGCCTTGGGCTTCGCTCCCAGAAAGAAACCTCGCCAGCGCATGGTCACGAATTTCGCGAAACGCGACGAGGTGCAGGATGAGAAATTCAGCTGCATGTAAAACAAAGAGGCCACTGTCCTGAGGATTGATGGGCCGCTCGGAGCTGAAGGAGGCCACGGGCGGAAATGGGAGAGGTGCGGGGACGGGGACGGGGGAGCTCTTTACGAGTGCGAAAAAAAGAGGAAGGCAACCTACTATCCTATTTGAATAATGACGGGGAACCTTACCTTAGTCTACACGTTCGAGACGAATCATTGCCGGGGAGTGACAAAAGAGACACTGTGATTCACTTGGGATTCACTTCACTGTACAAATAATACCTATTTTGGGGAGTCCTTCCCCCAGAACAGGGATGAAGTAACACCAGTTTAAAAAAATTTGTGGCTCGTTTGGAGGATCATGCAGAAATGCGTTTTAGAGTGTCCTGATCATTATGGTATAGCTCACAAAATCATTCCCAAAAATTCCAAAACTGGTGTTACTTTACTCCTGATTCTGGGGAAGGGCAAACCAAAACAGGTATTATGTTTTACAGTGTTCGAGACGAATCATTGCCGGGGAGAGGTAAAAGAGACACTTGGGATTCACCTGAACCACGCAGCACAGGAGACAGCTCACCTTGACAGAGTCCTGCGAGGTGTGCGGGGCTGTCCTCCCTGACCAGCCTGACGAAGATGGTGTCCATAGGCTCGTCCACGGCCACATTGTGCAGGCGCCGGTCCCCGCCCAGGATCTGTGACGCCGAGCAACACCATGTACACCCCCACCCACAAAGAACACACGACCTTCGCAATACAAAGAAACCTCTTCGTAATACGGAGAAACGTCTCTGTAAGACGGAGAAATGGCTTTGTAATACGAAGAGACTTCTTTGTAATACAAAGAAATTCTTCGTACATCCTTACTTCCTTACTAACAAATCGTTTATACACTACAAACAAATCCCAACCGTCATAAGGTACTAACAAAATCGTTTGTAATGCTAAGAAAGTTGTTAGTAATACTAACGATTTCGTTCATAACACTAACAATGTTAGTACGTTATGACGGTTGGGATTTGTTTGTAGTGTATGAACAAACCGCCGAATTCGTTAGTAAGGAAGTAAGAGTGTAGAGGGAAGGAGAAGTGGGCCTTCAACAATCGCAATACAACTGGTCGTTTTAAAACGGCAGTCGAATCAGCGTGACAGGATTTCCGATAGGGAACGGGAAGGCTTTACGCCTGTTAGCACTGTAAGAAAAGTCTTGTGAATTTTCGAAGATCTTTCTCGATATCTTTGACGACAGACGATCTGTAAATTTACAACACGTGTATTGTTTGGTTCGAATGACACGAAGTCTGTAGCTCACGAATGAAGCAGCGTATTTGTACAAGAATGCCAAATGTTAAGGAAAGAATAAAAAAAAGAGCTGTAAATTATTTTGTCGGCAATTTTTTGCCAATTGTTTATAAACAAGTTATTCCTTGCGTTTAGCGAGGAGGAAGGAAGGAAGGGGAGAGAGAGAGAGAGAGAGAGAGAGAGAGAGAGAGAGAGAGAGAGAGAGAGAGAGAGAGAGAGAGAGAGAGAGAGAG
>CABIKL010001162.1:0-16671 GCA_902196195.1 Aptinothrips rufus | reverse complement strand
AGAGAGAGAGAGAGAGAGAGAGAGAGAGAGAGAGAGAGAGAGAGAGAGAGAGAGAGCTATCGCCTGCACCTGCGGCAGCTGTGCATCGCATCATCGTCGTACGTTGGATTGCAACACGATCCCCCGCCCCGCCGCACTACAGCCCACCCCACCCCACCCCACCCCGCCTCAGCCACGCCCGCTCACGCACTCGCACTCACGATCAGAACACACGAACACATACGTGAGCACGCAGCGCGGGGTGCGGTGCGGGTCAGCGGGGCGGGGCGGGGCGGAAACCCATACCGTCCTGTCAGTTCAAAGCAGCGCGCGGTACGGCACGTCGAAGGTTTCCTGAGCGTGGACTGGGCGTGGCGGCGCGTGGCGTGGCAAGGCGTGGCGTGCGCGATGCTCGTGCTCCCACAGCGCATCACGTAGGGTGCACCGGACTCGATGACGTCATAGCCGCGGTGGCTGTCAAGGTCGTAACTGAATTAGCTAACGACAAATCCTCTCGGCTGATGGAATTCAAATTTCTTGGCGGAGCAGCGAGTTTCGTCTCGGGCCGGCTGGTTGAAACGATATGCATATTTCTGAATGCCCCCAGGAATTCCCTCCCCGGGACAGCTTGCTCGGCACGCCACGCCACGCCACGCCACGCCGCTGCGGCGTCCGGTAAGCTATGTACATGGATGGCTATTTAAAAGCGATGGCCCTGCTGGGCTGGGGCCTCAAGGACCTTGCACCCTTTTCGCCACAAAAAAGACAATGCGTTCTCGTGCGATGGTGCTATAGGCAAAGCTCTGCGCCGCTGAGTAGGGTCAAGTTGGTTAAGGTTAGGTTCCTTC
Organism: Aptinothrips rufus; assembly: GCA_902196195.1. Lineage (NCBI taxonomy): Eukaryota > Metazoa > Arthropoda > Insecta > Thysanoptera > Thripidae > Aptinothrips > Aptinothrips rufus. The sequence continues at coordinate 15,844 of CABIKL010001162.1, read as the reverse complement.
AGATTCGGTTGGTTAGGTCAGGTTCGGTTAGGTCGAGTTAAATTAGGTTAGGTTTGGTTGGGTAAGGGCGGATCCTGTTTATCAGGGCAGGTTAGGTTAGAGAGGACAGCGCTGGAGTTCTGGGGCTGGGTGGGAGTGAGAGAGAAGATGAGAGGTCCGTTAAGGCTCTCCCCGCCCCGCTCCGCCCCGCCTCGCATAGCGAGGAGCTTTGGTGCATACTGGGCGGAACAACGAAGCGACACTTGGAATGCCGAGTGTAGCGCCGTGGCGGCAGGACCGGACCCAGCTGCAGCAGCAGCAGCAGCAGCCTGCTTGCAGCCTGCGGTGCGGGGGCGGGCCTAGGGGAGGGGGGAGACAGGGAGGGAGGGAGGTGGGGGACGGATCAGTGTCCAGTGCCCGATCACACACCAGACATGAAAGTGCGGAGCTCCTCATAGCTTTCGGTATACATCGATCAAGCAGGAGCGCAAGACTATATACAGTCCGAGTTCAATCGTCAGTCGCTCATAATCTGGAGCAGCTGAGATTCACTCGGCCCAGCGCGCGTGCAACGTGCACAGGCTGCGCAGAAGTGAGGCGAGGTGAGGCAGGCGAGACGAGCCAACGCGAACTAGTTTCGTCCTGCGGGAACCGCGCCAAGTATTATCCAACCGTCCTCGGGTACTTGGGGCCGAACTAACCGACCAACAACAACAACAAGAGCGCGTGGCGTCCTCGCCTCGACCATTATTAAGTTGCGTGTCTTACACAGAGGCACTCACAATAGAGAGACTGACGCGGGATGCGCAGCGCAGGGCGACACAACTATACTCACCTAACGAGAGCAACAAGGATAGACCATGACGCGCGGCGCGGCGCGGCGCGGCGCTGCAGTGTGGACTGAGGGTCTCCCTCTCGATGCACAGCGATGCTCCGCGCGTGGAGTACGCTCCGTCACCTTGCCGCCCCGCTCCCCCTGCTTGGCTAGCCCGGCGGGGCGCTGAAGAGATCCCGCGCGCTGTCCTCTGCGCCGTCCTGTCCGCGGTGCCCGATGGTCAGCTGGTCCGCCTGCTGCCTGCTGCCTGCTATGCGCAACTACTGAAGTAAGGCCGCGGCGCGCAGGCAGCAGTGCTGGCCGCCCCGCCCCGCCCCGCCTCACCCCGCCCCGCCCCGCCCCACCTCGGCCCTGCCCTGGGCCGCGCCGCCGCCAGGAGACATGTAAACATACCCCCCCCCCCCGGACGCGCCGCCACGCTTCTCTCCACGTGGGTACGAATCCCATGCGACTGGCTGACCTGTGTGGTCCCGGCGGTCCCCTTTCTTTCCGTCGCCTCCGGCATCTCCGGGCGGGAAGGCGGCGGCCAGCCTGGGGGGTAGGCCGACCCGCAACACAGCGCTGCGGCCGGGTTGCATACCATCGGCAGATAGCCTGGTTCTGTACCCGCAGCGCTCAGCATTGCATCGCGCACTGGAACACTGCAACACACATAAGAAAACCGGCTTAGCAGCGGGGTACAGGGTATACTTTCCAAAGGTGCACTTTTCAAAAGAATATATTTTTTTTCCACTTTTGTTTTGGCAGTGCGAAGAAGAGTGAGAGGAGATCGGCGCCGCCACGATCCGTCGAGTAAAAGCACTGCGCGCCTCGGAGGTGGCTGTAGTGTTAAATGATTGAAGGTCGCCAAAAGGAGCGCGATGTCAGAACTGCTGATAATTTATAACGGCCCTCGGGACCCCCTACCCCTGCCTCCCTCACCTATCACAGCGGCGAGTCGTGAGGAGACCAGGAGAGGAGAGGAGAGGAGAGGGAGGAGAGAGGCTCGTGGCCGAGCAGCCGAAGGTTCTTTCAGCCGAGTCGAGTCGTTCACGCCCCTTAAGCGGCCTGTCTGGCCGGTTGAGGCCCGCACTGCAACGGATTACGATCAATGACGAAATTCCGCGGGTTACGGCTGGCTAAGTCCTCTCTGTGGCTGACTTGTTCATGAAGCCTGTGTAACGAACGAGCGGAGGAGATCGCGTAGCCTCCTTGTCGAGCCCCGCACGTCAGTCATTTGTTTAATTAAGTGAGACCTTTCGAGACAGGGCCTCCCTTAGGACCGGTTCCACTAGTCGATCCGGTTTAGTTCACTCTGTGATATTTTGTCTGCTTGTGCGGCCCGCGCCGCGGGTCGTCTCGACAACCTGACGGATGGCTGGGCGCCGTGCAGGATCTTAGAAAACAATATTCGCCAACAAGAGAGAAGCGCCTCCAACGCCGGAGAGAGGAGCGGCTCGCTGAGAAAAGTGCGTGGGTTTCTGCGCGCCATTTTCGCGAGAGACCTTTCCTCTTTCGCAGTCCCATCTAACGGCGTATTACTTCGCTCCGACCAGGAAGGCGCAAGATGAAACGGCCGGGCGCCGTCAGAAAAATAAGCTTGACTCTGTCGCGCGTGTTGCTGGACTTACCAATCGGCCATGGTCGGATTTCGAACGTTGGCTGATCATCATGTGATGGAAAGCGACCCTAAGACGTCCCGTAAGCTTGCTGGGAAAACTGGCATAAAACTAATGTCACTATGAAGGATCTCCAAAGATTGTCCAAGTTTCAACATAACGGCAGCCGTTCACGTTTGGAAGCGATATCGCGGCGCCTCGCGGCAGACGCAAGCTAGCCAATGGACAGATTTTGTTCCGCCGCATGACTTTTTACTTTGCAAGCCTTATATGTTTAAGGATTACGTCGAGAAACTGCAACATTGCGTCGAAGCAATAGAGAAAAGAAATTAATACGATAACTTTGCTTTATCGTTTCAAACTGTTCTTAGATCAAATTCTTGAAGTATGTGGCTTGTTAAGTGACAGTTGGTGTAAGTGATTAAAACGTCCTCTTCTGCTGAATTTCGGTTGAGTTGAGGTGCAGAATTCAAACTACACGGACGAGCAGTCATCTCTGCCAGCACGTAATTAGTGCACGAGAATATTTTCGAATAACGAGAACACAGGGAATCATTTCAACTTTCTGTCAGGGAGACTGTGACGACAGCAACGTAACGACCGTTAGTAATGCAAGAGCCCGAAAATGTTGTTGACGTAATAACATCTTCACTTGTGGCCGTTATGAAACAAAGCTTGAATGCATCGTTTCGGAAAGAATGTCTTCAGCTTCTGGGGGTTTGAATTTCTCCGTACTAATTTTATGATTCTTTTGTTTTTGATCTTAATTCCTATCAGTAATAATGATTTGTCAACTGTTGCTCATGTCAGGTCGGAAACAACAAACATGCGGAGGAAACAATACATTCCTTGTTTAAAAACAGAATGTCCAAGCCTGATTTAATCAAAGAGTCAGATCCACAGGTATCTCCGACACCCAATTTCTCAGCAGAAGAAAGGAGCCAAGATGCTGCTCATCAGTTGCCGCCGGCCAAACAGCAATTAAGGCATTCAGTGTGCAGTGTTGACCACAAAGTTGAAAGGTACAGTCACATCAGTTGAAAAGAACGTATGTATCTATACATTTTAAGGAATTTCTTTACCTCTACTCCCCTTTGATTAAAACATCATATATATATTACGGATCTCAATATACTTTCCAAATCGTATGAAAATTTGAAACTCTTTTCAGCTGCGCCACCAGAAGTCCTTCAAGACAACTCAGTGATTTTCCCATCACAAGCAGAAGTAGCCATTCACCTGTCGGTTACGAGAGAAAAAGTACTCAGGTATTTATAATATTCAAATATTCAGTGGATTTTCTGCAGAAGAACTGAGAAATGTTTGCTCACTAGTGAACTGTGCATTTACGAAAATTATAAGAGTGCATCATTATTCTGATACACTTATCTATCGACATGCTCCATTCAGGATCTGCAGAGCAAGAAGAAAGATACAGAATCCAAAGAGGAGGATTCAGATGAAGAAACACAACTGGATTGGGATACAGAAATAATTTAACTAGTTTTGAAGTTTAAAAAATTTTATGTGATGTTTAATTTCGATTTTCCTTGACATAAAAATTCTACAGTAAATATCAAACATAATCATGTTTCCACTTATTAACACAGGTATAAAATGAAGATAAATTAAGAATGTGAACTCACAACAATCACTCAGTTTACCTCAGATAAGTCATTACATTGTAAAGGCACTGTCCAATTTTTTCATTGAATTTTATCTTATCAAAATCTTCCTTAATCTGTGTCTTGAAACAGCCAACTAATAAGTAAGAATTTCGTTGAGCAAGCATCTAATGTAAATAGAAAACACAATTGGCAAGTAAAGCTCTTGTAAATTTTCCGATCTATAAATACTGGATATACAAGAGACTTTTGTAATTTTGAAATATTAATTAATAACTGCAGGACATGGAAACTGAGAAAGACTTTTTTGAATTCCAAATATATGCAAATACAAACAACAAAGCTTTTTTTGTATCCATATCACATAAGCAAAATAGTCAAACAAGATGGAAAAGTGTTCTTTCCTTTATGGTGATTAATGATATCAACAACATAAATGTAACACAATTTTATACCCAAGTTCAATTTGAAAAATGTATAAAATTGAGATTGTAGCATGATCGCATACTTTTAAATGACAAAGATTTCATATTGTAACAAAAGTGATTAGGGCACTCAAGAAGAAAGTCTATAAACATTTTAAACACTTGCATCTGGTAGGGATGATTTTTTGACCAGTAATTATTGAATGATAAAAAAGAATTTTGCAATTCATGTGATGCCAAAACCAAAATATTATAGTAATAAGAAAGTCCAAAAACAAGGAACTAGCAGAAATATTTTACTGTTTTGAACTAAATTAATTAAATGCCTGGTTTTATATTTGAAAAACATGAAAAGAAAGCAAGCCACAAGCATATCACATACATCATCATAAACCCTAAGCCACAACTTTATGCGGAGGGTAGGCAACCAAATTTTTCTTATAAACATTTATGTCAGAGATGAAGTACTCTTTTGAATGCATGCTGCTTGAATTTATGAACTGGAGCTCATACTTGTCAGGTACACTCCTGAGATTTCTTAGACACTCACCTTCCACCTTAGCTTGGACATTTACATCATTCGGAAGAGCATTGCTATCCATATCACCTTCATCTTTGTTTGACTTGCTATAGCCTTCTACCTGAACTGAGAGCTTACGGAAATTTGACTTATTTCCACAAGCCACATGAGAATTAAACCACTTATAAATTATGGCAGGTTTGAGGTCTTTCAAAACCTCTACTTCCCTACTTTTACGGTCAAAGACATATTCTTGGTTCAAAATCTCTTCCCAATTTCTATCAACTTCTTCTTTTAAGTGGAGATCAGTGCACTGTTTAAGTTTGATCAATGACTGGAGAACCTCATCAAAGTCAGGAGACTTCAGCTTTTTCAATTCCTTCATGAAGGTTTGTAGGAAAGCTTCAATCCTTGAATCCACATGATCAACACTAAATCTGTCATACTGAGAAACAACTGTGATTGAGAATCCAAGGATACCTGCAAACAATGAAAATATAGGTAAGACAATGCAAGAGACATATATTTTGTGTTGTCCGGGCCAATGAGACAAAGTGCACTAGAATACTCACCAAAGGTATCTCTTGTGAGAGCTGATACATCATATCCAAGTTGCTCTCGAGTGCGCAAAATATTGAACAGAGGTTCTTCCAACAGCATGACAACCATTTCTGCTATGCACACGTCACGTATAGTAGCTTTTCCTGATTGGTAATAGTTTGTTGTTACACAGTTGGTGTCAGAGTCATTGAAAGACTTGACCCTGCAACACATCTCACCATGTGGAATCTGCATGACTCTAGTCTGAGGGATGAGTTCTGGTGGAAGAGGATTACATTTCAAAGTTTTCACTAGATTTAGGCAAACATCAATGGCACTTTCCTTGGAAATATTGCCCTGGACTAGACACTGAACATACAACTGATCCAAAAATTTGTCTGCAAAAGCAGCTAGAGCGTCCATTGTGACATCATTAACAGTATTGTATTTATCACATTGAGTCCAGAATGTTTGTAAAAGTAAAGCCATACGAACATCTTTAGCCAGTTTTTCCGGTCGTAAGAGAGCATTGTAATAGCTCTTCCGAACTTCCTCTTTTACAGCAGAAAACATGACTGGATCCAAATTTTCTTTGAATTTACGGAAAGCACTTATAATTGAAATCAGCAGAACTGGAATTTTCTCGCTGAAACCCCAGCACCGAATATTCAATCCACGATCATTGGGTATGGTGGCATAGCTTAGTTGAGCCAATCGAGCAGGATACAAGCTTTCAACCATTTGTTGCTTCACCATAATCAAAAACACATCCATTAAGACAGAGTGATATGGGCACTGGGTATTTAGAGGAGAAACGAGCTGGATGTATAAAAATGAATTTGGCAGTCGAAATTTGGTATCTTGGCGATAGTACAGTTCCATGCACTCATTATCCAAAATTTTTACAGGATGCCGTTGTTCAAGAGCTGTGTCATCAATGGACAACAAACTGAAATCAGTTGAAATAAAGTGGTTTGGTTCAGGAAGAGAAAAGCTTGGGTCAGAAGAAGCAGCTTTCCAAAGCTCAAGCCAATCTATAGGTATATCTCTCATATTAAATTGTGTTCCAAACCAGGGTTCAGTCTGATTGAACTCCACACCATCCAGAGGTTTCTTGGTACAAATCATTATGTTCATATTTTCCAGAGAAAAATAATTCAAGCATTCAGAAATAATTGCTGGATCATACTCAAAGAACAAGTCTTCTCCAGTGATGTAATCTTGAGGTGGGTATATTTGCATTATCCCACTCAGCCACTCCACATAATCCCCAGCTGAAGCCTCTTCCTCAAACCGAAATCGGGCTTTTTCCAATGATTGCATTTCCCTGTACAACCATTCTTGGGGTCCTTTGTCTTTAAGCATGTTTATATATCCGAAGATAGCCTCAATGACATGAGGTATATTTCGGAGACCTGCTTCAGTCAATGACAAGGACATAGTGAATAAACAGTAGAGAGAGTTATGATCAAAATCACTCTCAGTTACTCCGGTAGTTATCTCCAAGGCCCAAACTTTCTTTCTAAGAAGAGACAGAAGACTTCCTTTCCCCTCATGACCCAGGAACCATGATATGTATTCGGTTGGCTTAACTTTGTAGTGGTGGCGTAATGTGGGCATGAACCACGTCAAATCCATAGTGCATACATCTTTCACAGGATTAATAGTGTAAAGTTTGCAAAAGCGGTCTTGATCAAAAGCTGGAGATTGATGGACAGTAAAATCATCAGGTGGTAAGTAATTAGTGGGGATTGGTGAAAAGCAGGCATAAACCCAATCTTCAAGCAAATCTAAAGGAAGTCTTGCCTGAACGGCCACTGTCATTCGGTGCGCTGAGTAATGACGTACTCTAAACTTATGCACAGCCTCGTAGAGATCGTCATCCGAAATGTTATCACGCAGAGTCTTCAAATTTCCCCATGTAAAAGTTGTGGCTGGATGATTCAAATGAGCCATATGAGCTATAATCTGCTGCTTACGATAACTATCTGAAGTTACAGCCATCTGGAACTCGGATTCAATTGCTTCCCGTTCTCGCGTCATGGCTTCACGCTTCATCAATGGAGATATAAAAAACTGAGCAAACATGTCCATGGTTCGCAGAAGTCTCTTTTCTTGACATTCAAAATAGAAGTTGGTTGCTTCACATTCTGTTGATGCATTGTCATAGCCGCCATGCCTTTTAACATAGTCATCAAAATCATTTTCTCCAGAGAATTTTTCACTGCCCATAAAGACCATGTGCTCCAAAAAATGTGCCAAGCCTGGAATATTTGGAGGATCACTAAAACTTCCCACACCAACAGTTAGAGCAACTGCAGCAAGCTTTTCTTCTGGATTGACTGGCTTCCTTCCTGTCTCAACTTCAGTGTCGTCCATATCACTTTCTGACTGACATTCCTCCTCCTCCTCCTCACTCATTTCTTCATCTCCAGAGTCATTGTCATCACAAACTTTTTCCAAGGAACAGTCTTCAGGGTCCAATGTCACTAAATTGTTCACATCTGAAATGAGCACAGCTGTCAAGCCATTAGGTAACAAGATAACCCTGTACTCTTTCTTGTCATTTGGTGACTTATCTGGTGAAGGCAGATACTTAATCCCAACTTTGTCAACTACCAATGGCTTTGGAGGTTCACCAAGGACCTTTTTACATTCATTTTTCAGCTTTGAATAAGCATTAGCAAATACTGGGCCAACAACAGATTCCCCAAGATGTTCTCCTGATAGCCTCTTAGCCATCTTGCGCACTGGACCAAGCGCCCTTTTCATTTGATCCATTATGAGCTTCTACGCGGTGCCATGAGAGAGTTCGGAAATCTATGAAATAAAGAGAGAAAAGATACTTGATGTTAACTAATGCATGGAAACATAAAATTCACAAGACTTTGGAAGCCTCATAAATATCAATTGAAGTTGGATTAAATATACAAGGCAGAACAGTTTGAGCTCCAGATCTACTGAATAGCAAAACGTCATAGGATCATCACAGAAATTTGATTCAACCACTCAAATTAAATAAATAATGTCCGTCAGATGATAAAATATTCTATTAAACCATACAAAGTACAAAAAGGAGCATGAAAATTTCCAAACAGTTAATCAAAGGCACATGTGTAATATGGATGTGATCCAGATAAATAAATTGAAAGGCCTACATTAAATAAATCTGTTTAAATTGAAATAAGTAGATTACATCAAAAAAATTATCCTCGAAAACAAACACAAAGAACAGGCCACAATAGGCATGATTTGTTGTAGAAACACATAACCTACAGTTGTGTCAAGACAACAAGCAGACGACGGTGAAAGCATACTAGGAAAAAGTGTCAAATTTCAAGATAAACAACCATACCTGAAATACAACAAAAGTTGAAAATGTAGGCGAACGTTTAGGCAGTTAACAGAGTGTTTGAGAAGAAAAAAAAAATGTGTCACACTACAGATTCTCAAGGGAAAAATACAGAACCTTGTTCGACTTTTTGATTGGCTGACAGTTTGCAGTGCGGATTGGTTCTGACTGGTTCTGATTGGCTGAAAGATCCAGTATGGAAAATTAATGCGCCATATCATCATCTTGGAATGCTGGCAGGCAGCAGGTGGGTGATAACCAATCTCTCCGCTCTCTTTCGCTACTGACAATGGTAGCGTAAAGGATGTATGTAGGAGCATGTCTCATTTCTCGTACGCGACCCTGAGTCCGAAGGAACGTGGACGTCCATGACTGAGGATCATTGACCTTCTTGTAGAAGGCTTGTGGTCTTCCCTTGTCAGTTCGCACCATGGTTTCCTCCTGTTTTGCAGCGTATAGTGTAGCACATTACTGTGACCATAATGAAATAATAAAACAATGTTGTAAAAATGCCATCTTTATTTTGATAAGATCAAAGAGAGGAAATACAGTCGTTCCATGGAGTTGAGTTGGCAGGCCTCAACACTTGTGCACAAAATGCAGTTCATTTTTAGAGCACAAACTTGATTGCCGTGTTTCAGGTAAACTTCTTGTATATTTAAGAAGAGTTATTCTGCTGGTGCTACTGGTAGTTGGTAGCTTTGAAGCCATCTACTCCTCAAGTCAAAAAAAAGTAACTCACAATCAGTCACATAAAATTTGACCATTTACAAAAATCGGAATTCATCGACCAAAAATACAAAGGGAATATTTACAATACATGTAGAGGAAAGAATTAATGCGAAAAGGCCAGTTTTCTGGCAGGTCAAACGTGTCACAGCTATATCGTAGGACCAGAATAACCGAGGATCTTCCGAAAGGAGATGCCAGTTAGGTAAGATAGTGAGTGAAAACAGTAGACGTAACATTCAGAATTAACAAAGACTTTTGTGGAATGTGCAGTATCAGAAATACCTTGAGGACAGTCTTTCCTAGATCTTGAACACTTATGAACTGAACAGATAATCTAATGACGCACAAATTCATTATTTCATTATGATTACATACATCATCATGATAGATTGAGAAAGAAACAAAATCAATCTTGAACAAAAAGAAGATTAAAAATCAAAATGAACTATGAAAGCCTCTGACTTTCATAATGCTTGCATACGAAATCAAATCCAAATTTTTATAACGCTTTTGTGGTAACACTTGCACAGAAAATTGCCAAGTAGAAAATCACCAGCTTTGAATAAAATTGGTCACCCAATACAGTCAATATTTATAATTAACTATGAATTCATTTTTTTTTTCAATAAATTAGAAATAGACCAATGAGCTTAGAGAACTTACAGTCTAACCTCTAGAATAAATCCCTTGAGGAGAAATGTTTCAGAGTGAATAACTGAAAACTTGACTACAAGATATGTTATCACACAACCTTGAAGCAACAAATAAAAAAAAATCATAATTCACACAAATATACAATCCAATGAACACTCACACTCACTTAATTATTATGGCAAACATATCTTTGACTACAATTTATATTATATACTCCCACATTACATTGGACTAGAATATAGCAAACTAATATCTTCAAGTCCCTCCAGTTCACACAATGCATTTTCACTGAGTAACTTTGTTATTAAATCTGCAAGAGAGATTGCATTTCTCGAAAATCAGTATAAGAGAACTGTCAAACATCAAATTTTTTAACTTTGGGAATTTATATTTGTACATGTTGTTTCAGATACTTATAAAGCAGTACACTGGGTTGCCTACGAGTGTCTTATAGATGGACCTGCAATGGCGCATGGATTTGAACCCACAGCCACAGGGCAGAGGAAGTCTCCTGCAAAATAACCCATAAGACATTGATAGGCAACCCAAAGAACAGATATTTGATGCACTCTGAATGCAACAATTGTGAAATCGGTGCACCTCATACATTGAAAAACAAAGGTTTTGTAATCAACATAAATTAACTGACAGGTGAACACCTAAACTAGAAATTCAAATGTTTTATACATCACGAGAAAACAAAGGCAGTTTTCAGGGAATAATAAGAGAATGGAAAGAGCACGTCACTCTATACTTCAATATTCTCGATCCACATCCACATTTTAGTGTACTTGACTTGATGAAATGATATTACATATTTTCATGAACCAAGTCCATGTGTTCAAAATTCTCATGATGTGACTTCACAATAGTAAAAGTTACTGAAGGTACCAGTTCAGTTTCAGAATCACCGTATCAGTCAACTTTTCATTGGAAAACGGAGTAGATCTTGTTTAAAATTCACGTAACACAGCCAGTGTGAGTCTTATCAACTAGAATATTCTGTTCATAGCTTATAATTAAGAAGCTGCTGTTAATCCTTGATCACATAAATAGTCTATTTTGAACTGTCCAATATGGTCCGCAACTGCTTGCACACGTTCTTTTTCATCAAAGTCTGGATTCAAGTAGTAAAGTTTCACTCGATCTTGAGTGTGGCACTCTAGTACGCCCCACCGCTCCAATAATTTCAAAGCATTTTTGATAGTGTCTGTTGAAAGACTTTCAGCTAAAAAAAACAAAAAAAAACAAAACAGAACAATTAAAAAATAAAAAATGTTCCTAGACTACGGAATTCTTTTTGCCATAATACAAAGTAGAACCTGGTTTCCCAAATAAATCAAGACCAGGTTATATTTACTAATAAGTGCGATACTAACCATAATTTAGACGTCCTTGGTCCATCATCGATCTGACTTCATCTAAAATCTGTTTCATTAATTCTCTTTCTGGGATTTCTTTATCCAAAAGGTACTCCATGGATATGGCTGTTACTATGTATGTGTCTAAAAGAGGTCGGAGAAGACAATGACGACTGGTAAGTCTTGTCATAGCTTCTAAATTTTTCAAATTCACCTAGAGTCAAAAAAAGGACAAATAATAGATGAAAAGTTTTGAATTACAAATTTTTGGACTTGTATTACATGCAAATTAATTATTGACTAACTATACAGACCTCATACTCAGGACCTGAACTTTCCATCTCATCATCACTGTCATGGTCAAAGGTTTTTGCATACCGTTGGCCCCATTCTTGTTCCTCTGTATACAATTCCTGCAATAGAATAAGAACATGAATAATGGAAAAATGCAAGAAATTCATGTTTGCAGTTTGCTATTTCAGTAATGCTGCAGTTAAACCAAACATAAAACTTACCTGAGGTTCCATGAGAATTTCACTAGTTTGAAATGTCAAAATAGCTTCAATAATTACATTATCAAGAATTTGGCACGCCTTATTAAATATAAATTCTAGCTGAAGCAAATCACAAACTTCTTTTGTTCGCTCAATAATTTGACTTTGAGTTAGCTTTACGGCTGATTGTTGGGTTTCCTGAGAGGAATCAACCGGGTTGAATCCAAGAAAAGAAACGATTGCAGTGGCTGAAAGAAAAAATGTTCCTTTTGTAGAATATAAATGAAGGAATATTATTTGTAATTTGAGATGCTAGATTGTTGGTTATTCTTACCAAGAGCTGCTTCAATTGCAAAGTGTGACAAAAGTCCATTACTATAGTATGACAGTTCAATTACATTTGGAAGCACTGTAATAGGTTTAACTATCACTTTTTCCTGACCATTAATAATTTTCTTTTCAGATTTTACAAGATTAGGTCCAAGAAGCTCCACCTGAAACATACATATTGTTATTGTAGGTAATTTCAGACGCAACAAGACACATGTACTGTTATTTTCTTTTTGACAAAATGCTCACCACATAATTAATAACATCAATGGAATCGCCTGAAAACCCGCAATCTCTACCAGACCATTGTAATTCAGTTCGCAAAGAATCTAAGCTCAAGGCTATCTCATCGATGGACCCACCGTCACGGAACGATGATAGCAGTAAAAATGAAACTATATTAGTTGACATGACAGCAGTCGAACGAGTGCAATCTAGAACAATGAAAAGTACACCCACAATGCTTGTTAGAGATGTTTGTAACAACTTTGACCAAAATCAGTGACCTGTTCATTCATACTGACCATGAATAACATGCCGTGCTATACTCTCCACTAGCTGCCTGTGTTCTTCCACAACCACATCTGTACCATATAGTGAAGAGCTGGATAGTGTTGCCTGGAGTTTACGCTTTTCTGGTTTCGGAGGTCCGTGTAATGGCTCATCTTCCTCATCATAATCATCATCTCCTAGCACATTTTTTCTCAGGTTTGATACCTGTGACTGTTGGAATGCTTTGATCATATCCTGTAAAAATACATTAAAACCATAAATAAAATTGAGTGTAATTTCTACCGGAGCACGAACAGGTTCATACCTAAGCTTCCTTGTTACTTACCTTTAGAGAGAAGGGCTGATTAAAATCAATTCGACAAGAGCCATAGTTGGATGTAAGTGTTTTCCAGATACCTCGAATGGCTGAGGTAAATGACTCCATCTGTTTTGGTTGCCCCATCTGCTCTCTAGTAAAGTTTCCATCAACCAACTTTTCATAATTGAGGCTGACTGGCACTAACAAAGCATCTTCGACAGTTCCATCCATGTAGGCATCGACAATAACACTTAAAAGACCACCTGTTAGGAAATTATATGCATATTGAAACTTAACATAACAGACCTATTTAAATTAGGGTTTCTCAAATTTCTGATATCTGAGAATCTATTTGAAGGAAAGATGTTGTAAATCAAGACCATGAGTTCTCCATCTCATATTGCTTGCCTAGCGCTGCAGAACAAGCCCTCAAAATTAAAAGGATCATTTTAAAAAGACCAAGTATAGTTTTTACCGCATAAGAATCTTCTTACCCTTGGGCATACAAGCCTTTCCTGTGCGAGTGCGTCCGCCCTCCGCAAAAAATTCAAGATTATGTTTGGCACGAAGACACTGCATCATGTAGGTATGCAGCACTGCGCGATAAACAGTGTCTCTTCGACCTGCCACAGGGTCAATGCGTCTCTTGATAAAAAAAGCACCAAGACCACGTAAAAGTCCTCTATAAAGAATATGAAAGAATCTCTGATATTAAATGGTAGTCAAAGAGCAATAGCCAATAAGTCACTCAGTTTAAACTTTAGATACCCAAAGACTGGGATGTTGAGGTTGTCCCCTGCAGCCACCATGGGTGATTTTACATCAATATTCAGAAGAATAAAGGTGACAAGGATGTAGTCAAGATGAGAGCGATGTAAAGGTAAAAATATTAACGGCAAACCACTTCGACCTGCTTTCTGAAGCATTTCAACTTGACTAGGATGAACCACAACCGAAGTCAGAAAACATGGCAACACTTTCAGCATTACCCAAGATGTAAACCTGAAACAAACACAACATTCTTCAAAAATTCCGACAAAAGACTGCAGTGGCATGTAAGGGCTGACCTCAAATGTACCTCAGTAGCAAATCTGATAGCTTCGAGCGCATCTCGTCGAGGATACGTTTGGCACGGACTTCGTGCTGATGAACTAATGTATCAAGAGCCTCTTGGCTAGTTTCCCCCCTTTGATTACATTGATCTCTTGCAGTGTTTGCGATGGCTTCCTTCAGACGCTCATCTTTCAGCACCTGTCACAGGCAAAAAATCAACTAATTCTCTTAGCTGAACTTCATGATTTAATTTACATACACATACATAAAAATTCAAGTTCCAAAACCCATAAAAGTTTAAACTTAACAGTACACTATACTTACACTTTCATGAATTGCAGGATAATCAAATTTGCGGATATTGTAAACTTGAGCTAAATGTTTAAATGCCCATGACAGGTATGAAGTATCTGGTTTGAATTCTCCTAGCAAAATGTTTTTGAGACTAACAGCTTTAGACTCAATATTCCCAACACTTGCCTGGAAAAAAAGAATTATTACTCAGTCAGGCCTATCAATTTACTTCAAAACGAGTAAATAGGAAGCAGTGATGCTCATTTTCAAATGCGGATAGGAATTCTGTACAATCTCAACAACTTGAAAGAAAACATGGATACAGCGGAGATGAGAGAGGGCGGGAGCAGTGTACTACAACAGTGGTACTTACCCAGGTATCAGGATTGCAAGCCTTGCAACAAAGACCCATAAGTGGCCTTCTGGTATTTTCATGAAGAATATCCCAATTAGTGTCTTTGATCTGGAAGAGCTTCTTATCACTAATCTGGAATACACCGGAAAAAAATAACAATCACTCACAAACACTTTAAAAAATAATACCTGTTTTGGGGAGCCCTTCCCTAGAAACAGGGCTGAAGTAACACCAGTTTTGGAATTTTTGGGGGACATTTTGAGAGCTATACCAAAATGATCAGGACACTCTAAAACGCATTTCTACATAATCCTCCGAACGAGCCCCACAAATTTTGAAACTGGTGTTACTTCACCCCTGTTTTGGTGGAAGGGCTTCCCAAAACAGGTATTATTGTTTACACTGTACATACTACAAAGTGTATAAAATGAATGGAGGCGCTAAGAGACCTGCTTGGTGAGCCTCTTGTTCTCCAGGCGCCTGGTGGTGCGCTGGTAGGAGCCCAGCCTGCGCATCGCGATGCCCGCGATGCCGCTGTCGGCGCTCAGGGTCGGCGCTGAGGGGGAGGCGGCCACCGGCACCGGCCCCGCCGCGGGACCCCCGGAGGGGCCTGCTCGGGGCTGCCAGTACATGTCCTGGGCTCGTGTCATCACCGCGTCCAGCGCGGCCCGGGCGGCGCTGCAACAAACAGAACAGCCAGCAGCAACCTGTCAGCGAGCTGTCACGTAGAGCGGCACAGGGCAGCAACACTTTGCAAACGAGAACGTGCACGGCATAACGCTCGCTTCATTGTTTCAAAAGCGTCGCAAATGTCTCCGTCACTAACGAAGATATTTATTGACAGTGCCTGAGGCAGGCGAGGTGGGCCAGTGACAGTCAAACCGCG
>CABIKL010001161.1:0-16673 GCA_902196195.1 Aptinothrips rufus | reverse complement strand
GGTTAGGTTTCGTTAGGTTAGGTTCTGTTAGGTTTCGCAGTTTGAAAGTCCGCGCGCGGTTGATGTGGTGGGGGACAGTCTGCGCTTGCGCGCGCGCCCCATCTCGCCCATTCGGCCCGTCTGGCACGAGATCAAATATTGCAAAGGGGGGGGGGGGGGGGGGGGGGGGTACGCCCACTATTGCCCACAAAATCCATAGCAAACCGAGACGTCAAAAATGGACAGCGCCCGTTGTTTTGGCTGTGGCTGAAGGTGGAGTTGTTGACTAGGTTAATGTTCTGAATCCAAGGTGTCTGAATCGCACCAAATTGTAACTTTGAGTTATGATAAACGGTGAAAATTTAGAGAACATCTAAGAAGCATCTAGACAACAGGTATCTTAATTTTGTGTATCAATTCATTACATGCCTTCTTTTATGTTTTCTCTTTGTTTTATTCTGATTCCCAGGCTTGCCTAATGCTTTACACCACAAATTAAGTCTTAAGAAAATAAATTAAACATTGGTAAAACATGTATGACAGCAAGTGCTCTCAAATTTCAGATTTGTTGTAAAATATGAGGAGCAGAAAAATTATTCAAGAAGGTTGCCAATTCCATTACTAATGTTTAATTTTATTCTCTTAACACTAGAGTTTTAGAACGCTTACTCTCACATACGTTTTTCCGTGTCTCGCCATCATGAAATATTTTCTGTTTGAAGGATTTCGGTATGGACACCTCACCTGTCAACTCACCTGTGAAGGATTTGGCTGACTGCGATAATGCTCGGTTGACATCATTATATGCACCTTTCCGAGATCGATCACTGAATCCACAGGGTTGGGATTCGAAATTTTTGTTTTGGTCCTCAATGATATTTAAATGGTGTGAAGGGAAAAACCGTGTCTGTTTCACTTTGGATGACTTAAAAAAGGATTTTATGCGGAATGGCCGTGTACCGGAATGCCTGTCAACAGTATTAGAGGAGTTACAAAGGTAGTTCTTACACATTCACATATGGCTTTGAAACCTTAAAATGTTTTGTGTATTAGAATGCTGCTTTGAATTAATGTGCACAACCTCATGCAGATTATTTATTCCAGGACCAAATGTACTCTTCAGCCAACAGACTTTATGAATATGTGCCATTCCTCCGACACCTGGAAAGGGTGGATGTTTGACATGGTTGTCAAAAGGCCTGTCTCTTGGACATTTAGCAAAATTAAAACGATGGTTGTTTCCCCAACTATCTCTTCGCAGACGCAGTTTGTCCATTTAGCAGCAATGAAAGTAAGACAATTCTTTACACAGACTTTGACTTTTTACATCAAGATCTGGAAAATTGATACACCGGTTTAAATTGCAGCAAATTTGTGAGACAATCTTTTCCACTGCTAAAGATGAATTACGAGAGGAATTAATAGACATACAGATCCTTTTGTCGGGCTGCAACATGCAGACTATTCCATCACTTGATGCCATGCTGATTGCATATTGGCTGCAATACCAAGTAAGTTCTAAATTTTAATGTAAAATATTTTCATAAAATTAATATTTTTATCTTGGTTGGAATTATCTGTAAGTTTCAGTGTCATTTTTTGCCATAAGCCAGTTATTTCTTTGATGTGTGTAAAAAATGTATTTTCCTTAAAGAGCTATGCAGCTGTAATTGATCAATCCAGTGGAACGGGTGAAAGTCATATATTAGTAAAGCTGAGACACATATCAACTAAAAAGAAACCAACTATTAGTGATGTTGATCTTGGCATCTACACTTTGAGTTGCAATCAGAAAACATTGATTCATTACATAGAACAATTGGAAAAGGAAAAGCAGGATGCTGTAAACCAAGCAAAGAGTTACCTTGCTAAAGGAATGCGATCTACCGTGAGTACTCATTTATCTGATGCTGCTATATCAAAAGTTGGTTAGTCATTTACATTTATGATTTTAACATCTTGATTCCATAGGCAAAGAGCTGTTTAAGGAAAAAGAAGGAGCTGGAAAAAGTCATAGAAAAACGAGCTAATGCCTTGGATAATGTTCAAGTTTTACTTGCAAGAATCCGAGATGCAAGCTCTGATGGTCAGGTGTGTATTTTAATGGCAGCTTCAGGAAAGAAAATTTATCGCAAACTTTATCTGAAATATTTGTTTAACCCAGTTTCCCATTATTATTATTCTCCAACTAGGTTTTGGAGTCATACCAAGTCGGAGTAGCTGCACTGAAACGTACTTTCAAGGAAGCTGGCTTGACAGAAGATGATGTTGCAAATGCAATGGATGAAGTACGAGAAGTACTTGACACCCACAATGAAATTCAGTCGATACTTGCAGAGCCTGTGGATAGTAATACAGATGAGGGTCTGGAAGAAGAATTGGCTGAACTTCTCTCAGAGGAGAATGCTCCTGCCTCTGGCCCTGGAGGAGGACTTGATGATAGCACTTCAGATCTACAAGACAGACTTCATCAACTCCGAGTCAATGGTGAGAGTAGCAATAGTAATGCTCCAGGATTGATGTATACTGCAGCTTCAAGCTAAGAACACCTCCATCTTTTTGCAGATAGCTCACCACGACCAGAGGGCAGGAGTAACTCAACTCTTCCTGCAACACCAAAAACTCTTACTCTGGCAGACTTGCCGGATACACCACAGAACATCCCTGGTCCTGAAGTCACGCACATTTGAGACTGCAATGAATTATTTTGTTCTTGTTTTGTACTAAGTGTTAAATCAACTAACTTTTTGAAATGTTTTTCTGTTTTGTATGTTAACTTTATTGTTGTGAAAACTGGAATGTGAATGTGAAAAAAATAACAACCATGCTTTGTGATAAAAATTCTTATAAAATTTAATTTTTCATAAAATATTGTTGTATTGTTCAGTACTATTCTCATACCATCTCTTACCCAAAATTGATGTTCAGAACACAAGTTCCTTCCTGGTTGGCCATCAATTAGTAGGCTACCAATAATTAGGAGTTAAGAAAAGGGCCAATTTTTCAACTTGCCTAACAGTTGTTTTGTCAGCGGCAGTATAAATGACTGCCGAAACAATAATTGAGTAATTTGTCCAGAAGAGATATTTCTAGGACAGATAAAGACCCCATGAACTAGCAAAGACTTCATAGAAAACACAACTTATAGAAAAACTAAAGCCCAGATTGTGGGCAACCCAACCAAGAAACCAACGGTAAAAAAATATTATTGGAGGTCATTTTACGACCTGTTTCAAAATAATCAGGAAGTTCCGAAACAGTCTTCTAAATAGGTCTCGAAATGAACTCCAAAAATATTTGTTTAACCGTTGGTCCCTGGGTTTGGATTGCCCCAGGACCTGCCTTTTTCTTTCTGTGCTTGCAGCTCTGCTGTGTCAGAACGCGAGTAGCTTATTTGGGATCCCACCGCAACAAATGAGAGCAGCGCAAGCAAGTGCAGCAAGTGGTTGGGCAGGGTAGGGTTGCAGTGCGGGGGGTGTCCGCTGGTCGTTGGCGCCCCGCCGGGTCGTACCCGGGCGGGGGATGCAAGTCGGCGAGCGCTTACTCCGGGTCAGGGGAGGAGGAGGAGGAGGGGTTGCGGCTGAAGCACGCTGAAACCGGGCACGGCTGGGGGCTGAGGGGCTGAGAGAGGGGGTAGCTTCGCCGGCCGGGAGGGTTGCGGGATGCTGGGTACAGGGCGAGGCAGGCGGGCGAACGGAACCAGCAGATCGATGGGTTGCAGTGGAGCAGGGCGCAGGGCGCTAGGGCGGCGGGCGGGGTCAGGCGGGGCGTGCACGGCACCCGGTACGGTCCACAGAGCCGGGCGACTTGACAATGGGCTGGGCTTGTGCCCCTACAGTGATCTACAACGCCTTCCGTCTCCAGAAGCGAGCCAAGAAGAGTCACAAGACGTCCGCGGGGAGTCTAAGCCGCAGCTTCAGCACCGACGACAGTGGCAGCGAGAACAACAGCTCCGTATTCATCCAGGATGAGGACATGCAGTGAGTTTGTTGGGGTCGCCCGAGAGGTCGAGGCGCGAGAGTTGTCATGGTCCGCTGTCAACGAGTTGCTCATCTCGCGAGAAATCAAAGGAATATTACATAGTTCACCAGGACGTGGGGTGGTAACCGGAAATAATCGCGAGGGTGCTGCGGGGGTGGAGCATCGAACCCTGCCTGTACCGTGATGAATGCTGGTCCAGTGAGACATTAGTTACTGGGCCGATTCGATGTCGATTCAGTCTCCGTTGCTCACTGCGATGGGGCAGACTGTCACTGAGAGGGGTGGTTCTTATGTGAGGCGAAAATTTGAAAGGGAGAAAAGCGAAGGTGGGACCAAATAAAGAATCAACAAAGCTTAAAACGACCGGTAATTAAGTTTTCTTCTCGATTGGATGATTTCTAGAAGGTAAGAGTCGATTCTGGGTCTTTTGGATTATTCTTTTTTTGGCCCCAATTTAACTTTTCTCACTTTGAGGGAACGAATACAATAGTGTGCACGATAATGGTAGAATTTTCATAGGGACTGTTGACAGTAGGCGTGGAATGCAAGTCTGGCGGGCAGAACGCATAGTGGCTCTCCTTTCGGGGATTGTTTACATTCATTGCGTTACATATTCGGTCACATAGGTCAACGACTACCTGGAAAGTGGGAGTGGAGGGTGGGAGTGAGGGGGGCTCGGAAGAGGAGGGTAAAGCGAGGGGTGAAGGGAGCATGTAGAGGTAGGTGGCTCAGCTCAGCTCAGACTGCAGACAGAACACCAAACTCAGTTCAAACTCGTTTAGATCGCCTGGAGCTCCGAATGAGGTCATTATGGTACTCGAACGGTAGTCGTACCAACTCTGTATGTAAAACTCGTGAGGCATTGAACGCAGCCAGAACAGGGTACCCAAAAAGATATCAAAATGACATTCGAGGGACTTCCCTCGCCATTGTTTCATTCAAAGGGAAGTCCACATGGGACATCTGACGTTGTAGTATATGTACTTCCCAGTTCAGCTTCGGAGCCGTAATGTCGGGAAGATCGAAAAATAGTATAACCACTGGGGGCGGGCGAAAACAACAACAACATGAAATTAACAATGGGTTCCGGTGCATGCACGATGACGATGCCCTCTCGAAGCGGCGCCTCGCAACAATCTCACCCACCGCTCGTCCTGGCGCGCTGGCGCCCTGGTCCTGGCTGCAGGTACCAGATCGAGGTGATGGAGCTCCGCGAGCACCGCGGCGACCGCGGCACGCAGGGAGCGCTGCGCGGCCCATGCCCCTGCGGCTGCCCGGGCACCACCCCGCACGACGAGCGGCTCGCCATGAAGATGAAGACCAAGGAGGTCGTCAACCACGACACCAACGAGACGGTCGACAGGGTCTACGGCGTGGAAATGTTGCGGTACCAGGTAACTTATGGACTGACGAAATTCGAAAGTACGTTGTAATGGGCATGTTAATGACTTTTTGATGACTTCGTCAACTGGCAACAAAAACAACAACAAAAAAGAAAAAATGTAAGAAAATCTGTACTTAAAAATTGATTGAAACCGGTGAGAAATGGTTTGTCCATACGATGTCGATTCGATATCGACAAAGTCGTCGATATCTGATTCTGAATCAAAGGAAACACAACATCAAAATCGGCGAAACAAGAACGATATCGAATCGACAAATCATTTTTAACTGGGAAAGGTCCTCCCTCTAATTTTGTTGTAATTTTTCTTGCAGGGGAGGGTGCACTGTCTGGATGAAATTGCCCCACTATGGAAGAAAGACTGTCGAATGTGGTTCTGGAAGTCAACAGAGAAAGCAAAGCGGAATATTGCTAATAGAGAGCAACGTTGTGAATAGATCATATTCTTCATCTAAACAAATAGAGGACATTCAGAGGATTGCTCAGGATGACTATGGATGAGACTGAGATACTGAACCAATATTATTTAACTATATCACTGAATTAAGCTAAGTAATGCTTGTGCTCCAAATGACTAAAATAGGGATATTCGGGGTGCTCTTGCTATCCCTCAGTGCGTGGAGTATAGCTTTGCCAATCAAGAAGTTCTTTTTTTCCAGTGAACCATAGGGATACCTCAAGGATTTTGCTAGCAGCCTGTAATTTGTATTGATGAGATAAGTTATGGGTGAGTTGAGAGCAGAGGTATAACTAGAGAGAGACTTTTGATATTTTAGAGATCAAAAATCTTATGTGCCTTTTGGCAAGAAAAGTTTCCACTTCAGAAAATTATAATCAAGCAAATTATAATGAGGGTTATAAGCACACATACATAACATTTTGGCAGTGGTTGTCTTTAACTTGAGAGAGAAAATTTAGAAAGTCAGTCGAAATAACAAGCAATCTGCTTTGTGTTTAATAGCTAGATGTTGTAATGAATCCTGGAACGTTTCTGTTGGATTGTACAATGTTGATATCAAATAACTCGTACAGGTCAACCTTTACCTTGATTTACCTTGATAGTTGTTGATGCAATGCATCATGGCAGTGAACTATCTTCAGAGTCAACAAGGATAATTTTGTTGTTGTCAGGTGCAGAGTATTTTTCAACTGCAATCTGACATCAAGAAAATCTTCTGTCTCTGAGTTTTTAAAAGACTGTCAATATGAAATTACTAGAATGCACAGTGTATTTTAAGGATCACTAGGATATGCTACATTTGCGGCTGTGCTTCCTACCCAAGAGAAAGTTCACTTTGCAAGTGAAAATTTAAGAACAAATGACAGTAAAAACAGAATGTTCTGATCGTTCTCATGTATATTATATACTTATATTTTTAGCATGCTGTACATAAATGCAAAGGTAAATAAGTCCAATGCGTATTTTCACAAATAAAAGAATGGTTTACAATTGAAACAATGAGAGTCCCATGAATGCAGAAACATTTTTCCATATTAATACAATCAATTTTTTCATTGTTGTGAAAGTGATAACTACCTATAGAACAAACTAAAAACATTTTGGATCTAAGTTATTTTTCAAAAGAAAAAGAAAAAAAAGCAGATAATGCAACACTGATATAAATAGATGGACCATTCTCTAATCCAGAAACTATCTCAAACAAACTATCTCAAACAAATGGTCATGAAACATGCCAATTAACTGAGTACGTTACACAAACTGCAACAAGCTGGATAATAACTACAAAATATACAGATTGCAAGTTTCTTTAGAATAACATAACTCTTGAACAGGAAAAGTAGCATCCATAACAGAAATTACATACCACACATGTCAACATGTGACTTATAAAAAGGTGATGCCAAGATTTTAGGCCTGAGCTCTTGCAGCTGAGCTTTCTTCTGCATCAGCGTTTGACTCACCACACTCATAGCGAACAAAATCCAGTACCTTGAAAAAAGAGAAGAAAATATGAAAGTCAAATCCCATTTATCAACTCTTTTCTTTCAATCTGTTTTGAATTCCTCTTCCCGTTGAAAATACCAAATGGAAATACTCACCTCTAAATTCCCTTGATCTAGAACTTCCTCAACTTTACATTCTGGATCTAAGAGAAATTCCTGGTAGATCATGACTCTCTCATCATCTGCATTTTCAAGAGGTTTATCCTTCTCACGGTCTCCAATAGTTTGGGGACTCATACCTATTGGATGGGTCAAACAAGTAAATTAAATGAAGAAACATTAGGTAAAAAAAAAGGGTGATTGTCTACAGAGTATGTTAAAAACACTTAAAACCTGTTGAAGTTAATTCTAATAAAATATTAATGTATTAAGACGAATGAGTGACATGAAATCCATGTGAGCAGAAGCACACTAATGGAATGTAGGAGAAAAAATTAGATGAATTACCAACAACATGTTGGCAAAGCTGCCTCGCTAGGTCATGGTTTGCCTCTGACAATGGCTTCTTATCTTTGCCGCGGATGGCTAACATTGCTCCATACTTTCCAAGCATGGGTTCATTTTGGTATGGAGGAGCAGGATGAGAATATCCTGAAAAGTTCAAAAGAGACAATAGTAACAATGCTCAACAAATATAAAGAATTGTATTATTTTGCCTGAGGCAAGTAAAACTATACCAGCTAAATGTATATCTTCTTGTGTGGACATGAGGACAGCACGCTTTAAAACCATATTCTCACCAACCAAACCAATAGTTAGTGCAACATGGTCTGCTAAGGACTTTCCATCAAGCCCCGGTACCACTCCCAATTTCTTGCTATCCAGGAATTCCTAACAGAGAAAAATGAGCAAGTAGAGAGCTAGTAGTACAAATGCTTCAATTCCAAAAATACATAATTTCTTAAAATACCCTTTTTTTAAATTTATTTTTGTGGTCAGAGGTACGAACCTTGCTGAGATGTTCACTTGTACTGCAAATTTCCGGAACCAAGGATAAACACGATTTAGCGACCATTTTAATAAGTGACTGAAAGGAGTTGTTACGAGATACAAAGTCAGTTTCGCAGTTTAATTCCACCATTGCACCATGATTCTTGTTGATGACAATTGCAATTAAGCCCTCTGACGCTTTCCGACCACCCAAATTAGTTGCTTTCGACCAACCTAAGGCTTGGGCTTGATCATGGAGCCATTTTTCAGCCTAATGGAAAAACAAAATGCAAATGAGAAGGCAGTTAAGTTAATGACAAAACAAAAAACAACACAAAAAACAATAAAATTCTTTCCTCACCTTTTCAAAATCATTGCTGTGCATATCAAGAGCTTTCTTACAATTAGAAAAGGTGTAGCCCGTCTTCTTCCGTAACTTGGCAAGGTTGCTTTTACTTGTGTTCCATACGGAAGGAGTAGCACTGAAGAAGCGTATGAATTGTCTAGGGCCAAACATGCTGATGTTCTTGCCTGCAAGAAAAAAAGAAAAGAAAATTTATGAAAGTAATTGTTTGGGTTGAAAAGTCAGATCAGGCTTTGAATATCTACAAAAGTCACCAATGTCAACTCAAGCTCGTTCATATTCTTCGCAATCGAGAATGATGTCGACATTATAATTGACTCACTAAAAAAATATTTCTAAACGTTCTAAACTTTCAGAAATTAATCGCCGATAAGGAAACAACCTCTGAAAGGTTACTATAATGCAATACATCATTGCTGTCGACAAGAAAGATATAATTTTCATTTGCGTCTTTATAGTGCTCGCAAAATCAAAGTTTCGTTAATTTTGGGAAACCTACCAGGACTGGTGCTACTCGAAACGAAAAACGTCACTGTCGATATTGAACGTCCGTTCAGAACCAAAAACAGCACTAACCTCAAAAGAACGGCATGTATTCTAGCAGAAGACACAGTCACAGCTATACCTGCCGCATCCAACGAACCAAAATAGCTAACATCTAGAAGAGGGAATAATTACCGAGATATTTCCTGCGCTATCACGAGACGGCTGTTTCGGAAACTGAATTTTCTGACCTAGAGACGGATTTTATTTGATAATGTTATACGTGACTTAGATGCAACTTTCTGTATTTAGTTCACACATAACCTGATATTTTCTGTAAAGTCAGCTGTAACTAAAAACTACATAAATTTTTTAGATTTATACACTGTTGTCACCCCAGTTATTGAGTTTATATTTAAAAATGACTTAAAAATAGCAGTTCAACCAAGTTCATTCATTTGATGTAATGCTAATTTGTATAAATCTGCATTTATTCTCATTGTAAACAAATATTAATTACTGTCGAACATGTCTTTTATACCACGAATACGTAAGGAGGTAGGTAGAAAATATTTAACCGTCCTCGAACAGTGTCGGGGATATGTTCTTTCCCATGTGACTGCACGTGATGAGGAGATTGCGAGGACTTTAAAAATACCTCAACCTCAGTTAAATTTGGATCGTTTTTGTGATCCAAATCTGACGGAACATTTTAAAAACAATACAGCTAAACGAAAAGGTGTTGGAAATATTAATCGCATCATTGAACTGAGCAATGAGCTTAAAATACAAAGAAATGAATTACTGAGAAGAGAGCTCATTCAAGAAGCTTTGAACATGCCCAATGATACTCATCCTGAACCAAATATGTATGAAAATGATGCCAAAGTCTTGAAAGTCATTGGAAAATTACCAAAATATTCCTTCAAACCTCTATCTTTTGATAAGCTTGTGGAGACGACCGACCAGTTTCGTATGAAGGGGCTGGCTTCATTTGCAGGGCACAAAGCTTACTACTTGGTCAGAGACTTAGCTGAGCTTGAACTTGCCCTTACTCGCTATGCAATCCAAAGACTGTTGAAGGAAGGGTTTTCATTCATTTCTGTCCCTGACATTTTGCCTCATCAAATAATTGAAAGTTGTGGTTTGACCACAAGGGGCCACAGAAGTCTTGTAAGTGTGTCTGCAAGCACCAACATTTTCTCTTACTTTCTATAAAGTTGTTGCCTTACTTCTACTAATTTTCTTTTTTTCTTTTCTAAATTTAGGTTTACCGCTTAGATGCTGAAAAGCATCTTTCGAGTGCTACCGAAGGGGACCTTTGCCTCTCTGGTACAGCTGAAATGGCCTTAGCTGGATTTCTGATGAACCAAACTCTTATGGAGAAAAAACTACCGAAACTACTTGCTGCAGTCAGCCGATGCTACAGGGCGGAAACTGCTGATGTGGCATCTGAGAAGGGCTTATACAGGTAAAAAGTGTATGACTACAACATTAAAGCTCTAATATATTGCCACAGTTTTATCAACATTTAAAATTAAAATTTCATTTCCTTTTTTCTTCAGGGTGCACCAATTTACAAAAGTTGAGATGTTTGGTGTGGATACTTCAAATAAATCTGAGGAGCTCTTGGAAAAATTTCGCTCTATTCAAGAAGATATTTTTAGTTCCTTCAATTTGTATTTGCAAGTATTGGATATGCCACCCCATGAACTTGGTGCTCCTGCATACCGAAAGTAAGTTAATTTTGCAACAAAATGATGTAATTATTTTTCCTTGTGCTATAGGAGGATCTACTGATATTCTCTTCTATTTTAGGTATGATATAGAGGCATGGTTACCCAGCCGGTCAGAATTTGGAGAAGTATCAAGCTGCAGTAACTGCACAGACTATCAGTCAAGACGCCTGAACATTCAGTATATGTCGCAAAATTCAAACGAAACTCATTTTGCTCACACTGTGAATGGTACGGCATGTGCCATTCCCCGTTTAATTATGGCAATTTGTGAAACATACCAACAAGAAGATGGTAGTATAAAGATTCCGAAAGTTCTGCAACAGTTTATGTTTCAGAAAGATACAATTAAGCCCGTGAAGAGTCCCACAGATTTTCATAAAAGAGCAAAAGAATTTGAAAAATTGGTGAATATGGAGAAATGAGTCTTCCAAAATGAACTGTGTATGGTTTCCTGGTTTCTCCAATAAACATATATTTGAGTCGCCTTGATTTGTGTGATCAGTGATACATAGATCTTCAACTCTATCTCCAGAATACATTTTTTTCTTTTAATTCTTTGCGAATGGTTGTTCTGCCTTGCCTTCCCCATTTTTTTCCTGTTGGGGGGGGGAAGGAGCGGGAATTTAGGTGAAAAAATGCAAACATTCGGAATTACCCGCTTCTAATTAGCGTTCCATCTAACACCGAACTCCTCGCAGTCTCGCGGAATTTGTTAAGTTTTCAGTCAAATGGTAAAAGAATAAAATTGAGCGTTTCATTACAGACAAATTTTTGAATTCAGTACGTTTGGACGTCGTAATTCCACGTAGAAAAGCACAGACTATGTTTGCGTGTGGGTTGTCAGACTGCTTTAACCCAATTGCTGCCATCTTAAAACCCACACAATCTCTAGAAATTTTCTTGAACTAATCACTTAAGTACGTACAAACTATTGTAATTCGACTTCTTTCGAGCTTTCATTCCGTGGAGTTCGTCTGCGCTGTAGCGTTCAGCAGCGTTCTGTGGTTCAACTCACTCAGTGCTGGGGTGGGTGCTGGACCCCCTGCAGAGCGACGCAGGCCTGACGCAGGTCCACCCTGCGGAGCAGCGACGCTTGACGGCGCTTGCTTGCTTGACGGCGTACGGCGCCCCCAAGACGACGCCTCGCGAACTTACTGCCTGCCATGCTGCTGCGGTGTTAATTTGTGAATTGTAGGAATCTTTTAATTTTGTACTTCTCTTCCCGTTAGAGAGCATGCCATTCCTGCGTTCGACTTACTTACAATAATACTTGTGCGTGAATTATTTTATGTTCGTATCGCCTCTCGGTGTATCTCATTGATTACTTAATAGAACTTGAGCTACACCGGGTTTGCTCAACGACTGTAGTGAGGTTATTGGTTGAGTCATAAGAAGTTTCGTGGACAGCTTAAAGCAGCCCTAATCTTGTTGTAATCACGTACAAAACGTGCAGTCGGTCCCTTTCGTATATTAGATGTAATTTCTAATTACGGGAAGTAACTGGTTAATATGACAGTTTGTTGTGTTATCCTCCAGTAGTGAATGGAGTGCATCAATGGCAGTTATAATTTTGAGATTAGCACCTCCCTATCAATACTTGTTTTTTGAAAATGCTCCACTGAATTCCTCACTCCCCAGTTTTTTGTTGTTCTAAAGTTTTGCTTCTGTAATTTTTGCTGTACTTACTCTACTTTTGAAAATGCCCCTGTCCTCTTTAGTTGGTGATGATGTTTTCTGTACCTCATTTCCTTCTTCTGTTTCATTGTGTCCAGATTTTGTAAAGTGAACTCCCGAGTACCATAGAACATTACAATCATGATGTCCCCACTGGGTGTGGAGGTTCGTTACGTGGATGATATGAAGGTGAGCTCTTGCGATATAGCATATATCATTATTTTACTCTCAAAGCATGAATTTCCTTTAATTCTTTGATGAACCATTATTATGAAACTTTTTTGCATTTGTTTTCTTACAGGGCAAGGGGCTTTTTGCAGTCCGTGCATTCAAAGCAGGTGAAATTATATTTGAAGAGCAGCCCCTGGTGTGTTGTCAGTTTGCTTGGAATCAGGCATATGGATATTTAGCATGTGATTATTGCATGAGGTAAATATCAAAGAAATGAGTTAATTTCATTCCCCCTGTTTCATTTCTTGACATTCTCATTATTCATCTGTTTGTCTTATCCAGGCCACTAGAAAGCGCTGAAGAAAATGCTAGAAGACTCTCGGGTAAAGCCGATCTATTGATCCCTTATCCTCAGTGTTGTGTAACGGCTAAAAATCAGCACACAGAGTGTGGAGCGTGTGGGGTAAGCAATACTTTAACTCCATTGATTTATTTTTTAAGCTCTTTTATATGTCTTATAACATTATTGTTGCGAAATTATCTTAAGACCTTCTAATTTTTTTATTTTGCTATTTTACAGGTCCGTTATTGCAGTGTTTCTTGCCTTGAGCAGGCGTGGGCCAAATACCACCGAACTTTGTGCACCCAGGCTCGCTCGAGAGATGCTTCTTTAGGACAGCACCCTCTAGACATGTTAAATGATGCATGGAAGTGAGTAACTTTTCCCTCCTTGTTCTGGTTAGATCCTTTTCTAGAGTCTCAAAGTAGAAGTTAAAATGTGCTTGTCATGTCAGCATGAGTGTTTCTCCATCCTTCTTTCCAATACACAGAAATAAAAATAAATAAAGTTCTACTTATTTAGTATGGACAGTTCTTAATTTTCATCAAGAGATCTTTGACACTAAATTATTCATGTACTTTAATGTATCATTCAAAGCAAAAGTTAATAAAATGTACAATTTTTTTTTTTTTTTTCAAATCTTGCAGACAAATGCATTACCCGCCTGAAACTACAAGTATCATGTTGCTAGCTCGTATCATTGCCATGATCCACCAAGAAAATGACAAAGAACGCATCATGCATACTTTCATGCAGGTAAGTAAAGTCAGACCAAAGTTGACTGCCAAAGTGGTAAGATTATTTCCTTAAGATGTGCTGTGTCAAATCTAATATCTTTTATTTCGTGTTATCCTCAGTTTTGTCATCGAGTTGTTAATCACGAAGATGAAATTGCACACAAGCTTTTGGGTGAGCAATTCCAAGGACAATTGGAGATGTTGCGAACTTTGATTCTACAAGCTCTACCTAACGACAATGCTTCCCATGTGAGTGTTGTGGGTGAATTGGAGGTGCTCTGTGTACTATATTTGCAACGAATGTGTTATTAATAATATAAATATTTTTCAGAACTGGCTTACTCCTGAAGGATTCCGATCCTTGGTTGCTTTGGTTGGTACTAATGGTCAAGGTGTTGGCACCAGCTCTTTGAGCGAGTGGGTGAAGAAAGTATCTGCACTTTCCCTTGCCCCGCCCGACAAGCAAGCCCTAGATGTGTTTATTAATAAACTTTATGATGATTTGGAAGAAGGTAATACTATTTGTTTGGTTGGTTTACTTTTATCTTTTAAGTTAGTGAATCACAGTTTCCACCTGACCTTACTTTTCTTTAAATATTGCCAGTGGTGGGTAGTTTCTTGAATTGTGAAGGCTCAGCCCTGTATAGCCTGCAGAGCTCTTGCAACCACAGTTGCATTCCAAATGCTGAGCCTGCGTTCCCGTACAGCGACTTCCGGCTTGTTATGACAGCAACTCGCAACATTCAGCCTGGAGATGAAATAACTATTAGCTACCTTGATGAATGCACGCTTGAAAGGAGCCGCCATTCACGGCTTAAAATGCTGAGGTATGAATTATATTGCTTATCAAAATTGTTGACATGAATGCTTAATGCTTTCTCACTCACTGCCCCCAATCAAACCAATTCCTTAGAGTTGATGCCTTTACCCTTATTTGCTACTAAACATTTTTTTCGTATTTTCTTTTGTTATTCAGAGAGAACTATCTGTTTAATTGCCAGTGCATTAAATGCGAAGCACAAGCAGGTGACCCTGACATCACAAGTGACGATGAAGGAGACAATGACTCTGAAGAGGAATTAATGGATGATGATTGTGTTGAAAATGGCACTACATCCATGGCAGTGAATCCCCCACAGTAAGTCTCCTGTCTTGAAAAAGTTGGAGAGAAACAAGTTTAGTTACAATTTCCTCCTCTTATGTTCAAAAACATATGAATCGTGTGCGTTGCAATCCATAGTGACCTGAGTTGAGGACTGACATCCACTCTTTGCATCTTACTGGATGCATCATGTTTTCCTGAGATAATTACAATTTTGTGTTTTGTATTAATCTTTTAATAGTGTTTCCACACAATCATGACATGCCAATGATAGGGTTATTTATATTTATTATTAATTTATGAGTCAGGTTTTGTGTGATGGTGTATGAATATCTTGTGGAGCACTTCTAGGTAAGAACACATTTCCAATGGTGGAATAATTTTGGTCTGCTGTTCTGATGAAAACGCCAGAGAATGTTTCTGGATTGTGCATTTTCCGCTGTCAGAATCTTTTGATCTGCCTTTCTGATAGTTTCAAAGTTGATTTGAATATTTGCGTAAACTTCTTTTTATAATGATTTTCTATTACCTTTGGTTTTTTTCTTAGATTGTTTCCTTGTGCATTTTAAATGTAGAAGTATATTTTTGCCACACCTCTGACAGTATTTTTAGTCATTGCTTATGAGAGGCATCACAAAGTATTTAATATGCAAGAGGCAATCCCTTACATTTTAATTTTTTGTAAAGGTTGCCTGATGTAAATTTTAAAGTTGTAATATCAATGAACAATGTAACAATATGAACTTTGATCTTGTACTCAAATATTTGCTATTAAAATAATTTGCAATATTTAACCTTGGAAAGAAAATGAAACCTGCTCCCTTCAGTCTTTATGATATTTATTTATTTGTCTTGTGGAGCGTATTTCTTGTGGTTCTCACTAGTATAGGCCTTTTTCAAGATGCCATGCAAAAGTTAATTAAAGCATTTCATCAATTTTTGCAATCCATCATATTCTGTGAATTGTGTGTATGATTACATCTTGAATGTCTTAACTAGTTCTTTTAGTTAACTGACAGCTGTAGGTTGAAGCTTGTGAAGCATGACCTAAACACTTAGCTCTAATTCCAAGTCATGCGTGTAGTTAGTGTTGGTGTTTGATTCAGTATAAAGAGGAACTCTCAACGGATGTCTTGGATACCTGTGTTAATTCAGATTGGAAGTTAAACTGAGGGGATATGAAAGCTAGAGAACTACGTATGATTGAAATCACTAATTGATTCATTAAACTTATTTACCCTTAATCTTCATGAGTAGGGACATTTTGAAGAGTTTTTATTCCAGCTGAATCAAAGCCAGATGCTGATCTGGTAATCTCCGATTGATATTATAAAATAGTGGATTGCATGAGACTGTAATTTTATCAGAGGACTAGATCACTTCACCTCAAGAAGGTTGCAATTGATTTATTACATCGAGGCTCCTACAGAGTTTTAATTCAATGAGAATTTGTCTTGTCAGGTGTTGCAGCACATCAGGGTCAAGGATTTGCATCTGACAGAAATGTTTAGAAAAGAGCTATAGCTGAGCTACAGTTCAGAGCATAATCGTGAAATCTTTTTAGGAATTTTTAGGGCTATGAGCTCTGAGCACAGTTGCTCTGTGTATATTGTGTTAAAGCCTAGTACTACTGCAAACATTGTGAAAGGTCCTGTAAATTAACAAGATTTCGAATTGGAAAATCAACCAGTGCATGTAAACTGCTGGAGATACTTGTTACAAATTGTTCTACATGCACATGCCCTTTGGTTGTATCAGCTGCAACTGCGAATGTTCTTTTTTTTTTTCCTTTTTTTTTTTTTTTTT
>CABIKL010001160.1:0-16690 GCA_902196195.1 Aptinothrips rufus | reverse complement strand
TAAAAGGGACCAGAGTCCAGATATTCCCAGAAGAATTAACAATGTCAAACTCAGGACAGGTGCTAAAACACGAGTAGACAGTTTCAGTTGTTAGCCGGTTAATTAAACGAACAGGTTATGTGTTGGGTCGGGTTCGGACAATAGAGACAAGAATGTGTAGTCTCATGGTTTAGTAGAAATGTACTTACCAGTCGTTGATGATACATACAGCAATGCGTATGTATCATTCAGTCACAGTGCAATGCAACGCGAGAGATGAACCCGCAACTTTCACTTTCTGAATAGCTTAAATTCAAATCTCATGGCCTGCAGGGAACTACATGAGTCACATGCGAGTCGCAACTTTGACTACTCTGATCAAGACTCTGATTATCCACGGTTACTTGCAAGCTCTATGTGAACTTAACTTTTTAGTCGTGAAAAATTAATTCGCGTCCGGCATGAAAGCATAGCGCTCTGGGTGGCTGAATTTGTAACTGGACGAAGGCAGATATTTTCCATTACGGGTATAGGGAGTGCCCACGTCCCAGGTTCTCTGAGCAATGAGGGTATTAAATGAGGCCACTTTCTGGTTTCCTGAACACCTAGGGAGTGCTAAAAAGAAATACATGCAACGTTCTTTTATTTTTGTTTCATGGAGAACTAGCCGAACCTTCTATATCGCTAATGGAAAGTATCTGCCTCCGTCTAGTTACAAATCCGGCCACCCGGAGCGCTGAACGAATCATTCCGGACGCGAATAGAAGAAAATGTGATCAGCAACGATTAAAAAATGTCAGTACAGCAAAACAATTTTCTTCCAAAACACACTTGCGTCACCATTCCGTAACATCAAGAGAGTGGCGGGACGAATTTGGAACGTCCTGGACATCACGAATACGTCAGAGTGACGTGTCCTTGCCTTCCCTCTCGTCCGTGGTATGTATGGGAGTGCACCAGCGGGGGTGCAGGGCAATTTACTTTCTTAGCGAGGTTCTGCTGTACTTGCAAGCGAGAATCGGGAAGGGTCCACTCTCAATTGGCTATTACAGAGATAGGGATGCACTTTTGTGGTGCACATTTTTCGTTTTTGATCTCTGTCGGCTACTGGCACATGGGCGCAGATACGTCGATTTGAAATATTGAATGACCCCAGTTTTCCCGACACTATCCTGTAATATCCGGGGCATATTTCGAAGAATATCCACAAAGCAGGATAACTGGGGCGCGAGGTCAAGTCAGTGCCGTACGGCGTGGCGGGTCAGAGGGCAGGTATTCTGCGGATACGAAACGCTACACCCAGGTAGGGTTAACTATTCAGGTAAGTTATAACCAGGCTGTGCCGCGCAGCGCGTCCTTAGCTGGCCAGCGAGTGTGTGTGAGCTTCCACAGCCGACATCTGCAGGATGCTTTGCAGCTCTATGAGTGGCGGCAGACTGACTGGTTTGCAGCCTCGTTAAGGAAGTCTAGAATGTCCATATTAATGATGGATAACCATTGGGAAACAAATGAGCACTCCCACCCCACCCCAGAAAAAGAGAGACAGGGAGAGAGAATTTTACTCCATGTGACCTCTAATTTTCATTTACATACCTACTTAGTACGTCACATTGAAAAATTTGATGGTGATGTTCCCAAAACAAACCAATTTTTCATTGCAACAAGTCATCAATCAATACTGACTCCTATTCCTGTGTATATTCCAAGAGAATTCTGTTGAGGACTCGCAAACTCATTTCCACCAAGCCCCGAAAAAGCAAACAAAAATTGATTTGATTGTTGAGACATCAGCATCAGGTAATGAAATGGGAAGTGACCATAGATGTGATGTGATTTCATTGTCTCGTTTCTTTTCCTGCTGTAATCAGAGACTTCCTCTGAGGAAGGATTAATTATTAAAACAACAACAGCATATGTCCAACTACATCTCCTCTGTTGAGAGACCCCACCAGCGTTGGAAGGTGCAAAATGGCAATTGGGATTATTAACATGCAAACAATAACAACACACACTTATATATTTACATTTAATTAAATAACAATTCAAAGAAAAATTTGGAACAAAACAACATGAAAATATGCTGTTGTCGAATAACATGACTGCAAAACAAGGCAGTACACAATCCCACAACAATAAATAAATTATTGTTTGAGATATAGTGCTTTTACAACACTCTCCAGTTCACACAATACATGCAACAGGCCAAATTATTTACAATGAAATTGCTACATAAATTTGGTCTTGTCTACATGATTATTTAACAATGTAGCTAAACAAATGGAATGATTACAAGAAAACAGCCGTCACACCCAAAGTATTATATACAGGGATATCATTGGACTATGTGATTGTTCACTTCTCCATTTAGCAGCGCTATTTCATAAATCTAGAAAAAGCTTCCTACATTCTTTACATAAGCTTCTGCTCTTCCACTGTACAAGTAATCATTATAGAATTGCTAAATTAAAAGATCCGATGTTCAAAATTAATTGCGACCTCTATAAGAAACGGAACTCAGACATGTTTCAAACAGGCAACAGTATGATAAAATACAATAATGACTAGTCACACAACTAGAGAGCAGAACGTTGTAACAGTAAGAGAAAGAAACATAGGGATCAAAAATAATTCATTATACTGGGTTTTAGATATGGAGTTTCATTCATCCTCACAATATTGCACTTAACTTTCAATTATTCTTTTATAGAATATTCACTGATTATTAATTTATTCTAAGGAATTCAGCATTAGCAACTGTTTCAAAACCTTGGTTTGGCTTGTTTCTCTGATTTCTCCAGCCAAG
The DNA here is from genome assembly GCA_902196195.1 of Aptinothrips rufus. Lineage (NCBI taxonomy): Eukaryota > Metazoa > Arthropoda > Insecta > Thysanoptera > Thripidae > Aptinothrips > Aptinothrips rufus. The sequence continues at coordinate 13,908 of CABIKL010001160.1, read as the reverse complement.
AACATTTCATCTACCACAGTGTAAACCTGAAGACAAAATAAAAAAGCATTAGACTCCACAGTGCCAGTGTCAGTTCTAATGCTAACAGCAGTGAACAAGTTTCCAAACTGCAAAAATAATTTGGTTTTATGCACAGTGAACTAACTGACTCACCTTGTAAAAGTTGAACACAAGATCGAGCTCACAGACATTGTGGAAGTACTCATTGAGCACTTCTACAAAGTTGTGAATGGCTTCCAGGTAGCAGAGATTATTATCATTCACATCTACACAGATGCAGAAGTAAAGACCAGCGTATCTTCTGTAAACTATCTTGAAGTTGCGGAACTGAAACACGAGGATAGGCAACGTATTGGCACATGTCAGAGAAGAGAGAATGATGACCAACGAGTTCAATAAGGATTATTAAGGATAGAATCAAATATTTTACCTCAACAAAATTTGTATGCTTGGCATCTCTTACAGTAACTACAGCATGAACCTCTTCAATAAGCTTTTGCTTCTCGTCATCATCAAAGTTCATATACCACTTTGCCAAACGCGTCTTGCCTGCTCTGTTTTGTATAAGGATGAAGCGGATCTGGAATGAATAAAAAAAGGAGCTTGGTAATTATTTAGTACTAAGATTTTGACAGATAACACGCAGACCCTTGATATGAAGAATAATCAACTGAAAATGCAGATTATAACTATGACATAAAAATTCACTTTTATTGAAGTGTATGAAGCATAAGAAATTACAGAGGCCAGTAGCACAAAAAAGATTATCAACAAGCCAAAATTTGAAAGATAGGAAGTCCTACTGACAGTTTCTGGCAATGTCTGAAATCTAATTTAAAAAGACCAAACAAATCAAATTTTTGATCAGACAGAACGATTAAAATTAAATATAGAATGAACGTAAATGTAAGCAATAGGGTAAAAACGAATATCACTGTAAAAATCCTCAGAACTAAAATGACTGGGAGGTTAGCAAATCCTACATCAAGTGTTTTTCTTTCATTCAAAAGCATTGAGCGAGGTAGAAAACCAGATCAGGTAATGCGAGGGTACAAGAAATTGCTTCATTCCGGAAGATGCTAATTTACCAACCATTTTCACAGATGACAGAAGCGATCAACGTTAACCTATCAGTAAATGACTGGAACGCCTTCTTTTCTTCAGATCAGACGTCTCTCTTCTCGCTCTCGCTCTGGTCTCGAATTGCTCTCTCGAACTCTCGAAAGGCCTCTCGAGACGATTGCGCTGTGACCAACATAATGTCATCCCGGAGTTGATCAAACCAATTATTAGCTGATAATGATACATACAATTTTTAAATGAAATGAACTTATCCCAATTTTTCTGTATTATGTCGCAGTGGGGCCGAAAAGGACGAAAAGGGAGCCATACACAGTGCGCTGTTTGTATTTTCAATGTTGCCCCTCCTGCATGTGTTGACGTTTGACGTTTGGTTCGTCTGCGCGTATAGGTGCGGCATTTTGTGTTTTCTCATGGAAATTTAGCATGATTTCTGAAGGCCACAAAAAAATCTCAGCTTTTGAAGGATGTCGTCTGAACCTGTTGATAAGTGGATGGCGATTGAAGGAGATGGTAAATCTGCAATACGCTTTGTATTGCTTTGTATACAGAGACCCTAACCTATGCTGCGATTTACCTGTTTCAATTAAACTGAAATTGACATTTGATGGTGAAATACCATCTTTGTCCGTCACTTTCCCTAAAAAAATTAGTATCCTTTTTCTGCATTTTTTTTTTAAAAGAAGACTTTTCCGAACTATCATAAGAGTAATTTTTTAAAAGTTGTGTTTGTAACTTAGACTTTCATAATTTGACTTAGTTATTATGAATATCCTACAGTCCATGAAATTTTGAATATTTTGTCATTTGGCTTCTAATCAGTGTTTCAATGTCTTGTTTCAGACTTTTTCCGGCACTTTCTTTCTGAGGGCGACAAGGAAGATGTAACAAAAAGCGCAGTTTCACTCACTCTTTCAGTTTCTGAACAGCTTGCAAAGTTGACAGAAGGTATTACTTCGTCATTTATAAATTTGCTTCCTTGTCAAACTGATGTCTTAGCCTTTAGATCTTTGTCTGTTTGATTTCAGGAATTAGTATTTTGGACAATGAATTACACAAGCAAGTCCTTGAAAATCACGAGGATCTGGTGTCCCAAGCAACATGGGTGGAGAGACTACAGTCATTGCTCGCCAGCATGCACTCCCAAACACAGGTGCTTTAAAGTGATATACATCCTCCAGTCATAGCTATGAAAGTTAAGAGCTTTCCTTTATGTATATAAATATTTTATCTTTGTTACAGTGTGTATTGTCGGGTGTTGAGAGACTCAGATCACGTGTTATGGAACCATTTCATAGAATGGAGTCCCACACCTTAGTTTTATCTCGTCTTCATGAAACTTCAGATTTGCTGAGACGTATTGCACGTCTTCAGCAGCTTTCTAAGAAGTTGCAAGGTTGTCAGGATCAAGTGAAGGCCGCAGCTCTCTTGAATGAAATTGGTAAACTTCTACCCTCATGTCATTTCTGTGTGTTCTATAGGTATCCTCTTTTAATATTTTTTCTGTTACTGTCTTACCCAATTTATGATAAACATTTTGTTGCAGATCAATTATCAGAGGATGTGGACCTTTCTGGTCTTGAAATATTGGAGGCTGATCAGGCATCTGTGCAGACGCATCGATTTAGTGTTAATAAACAAGCTCAGTTGATGCTTAAGGATGGACTGGAGTCTCTCAACCATCAAAAGGTGTGCTCTTATCTTTTCTAGATTTTGTGTTCTTGTCTGACATTTCAGCATAATATTCAGTAGATAGTAAAGAAGATACAGAAATACATACCATATTAATATCTAATATCCTTCACTAGCAGGATTGCTTGAAGTGAAATGTATTTTTTTCTGCTTCAAATCTGATATTTGTCATGATCTTGTTCCCTTTTCTTTATTTTTCTGTGCATATAAGATTAGTAGAGAATTTAGATTTTGATAGATCATACATTGAGTCTTACAGCTTGACCTCTGTCCCTAGACATCAATTCACACTCTAACTTTGTAATTCTGTTGTTTTCAGGTTACCACTGCTGTGCTAGTCTTCAGCAACCTGGGAACATTGAACTCGGAGCTCAGAAGAGTTTTGGATTCTTCTCTTTCTAGTCTTGCGTCTAGCATTTCAGAGGCTCTAGACATTCAAGTTCTCACCCAAGCTCCAGCTTCAAATGAAACAAGTAGAAGTAGAGGTGGGTAAAAACGCTTATTAAGGAAGTTATTCTTCCCGTGAATCACAATGATTATTTGAATGCTGAATTTAGGTAAATTCTTATCAATATTTTTTCCTTCTAAGGTGCTCCTGGTAGAGTGGTGATGCCCTCTTTAGGCAGTGTCTCCACATTTCGGTCAAAGCTCTGGTCAGCCCTTGAAAACCTTTTTGAAGTATTAATTTTCTCTCAATGTAACCAGGTAAAATATTTTTCAAAAATATGTTGTCTTGTTTCTTCTTAAGTTAGTTTTCATACGCATTTTTATTGTCTGTTTTCTGTTTTAGATTGAGGTTTTGCAGGCAGTGCTTCAAACACAGTGTAATGAGCTAGGCAGTAGAATTCAGCTGCCTGATGATCTAAGAAACATGACTGATACATTTTGGTCTAGAGTATTAAAACTTCTGTCACAAGAGCTAGTATCAAGCGCACAAAGTGAGTACTAAGGTGTCAGAAGTCTTTATGTGGAGTTTCTTTTGTAGATTGCTGTCAAGAGTCATTACTCAGTAATTTTTTAGGAATGTTGTGACGTTTCTTGTTACATAAATACTGTATTTATTTACCAACCTTTATTTTTTTACTTAACTAGATTCTACTTACATGAAGCAAGCTGTAGAGGGCGAATTTCCTAAACTTTTAAGACTGTATGTGGACCTCAGTAAGAGATTGATTGCTGTTCATAACAAAGCAGCTGTGGAAAACATTCCTAATGATTTGTCAACGGAGAGTAGTACACAACCTTACCAACTTGAGTGAGTGTGTATATAGTCGTTTCTAACTGATTCTCTCCATTTGAAATGCAAGATGATTTTAAATTAACTGATTTGTTTGTTATTCAGACGAGAGCTTATTTCTCAATTTGAGAACGCCTACCTATCACGTTCTGTGTCTAGATTGCTAGATCCTGTGAACTTGATGTTTTCTGAAACTAAGGCCCCAACCCATGAAAACGTGGATGGGCTTGTCCGGACTATCACAAGGTACTCTGGTTTTTGAAAGTCAAAACAAATAATTCCTCCTAATGACTATTTTAGATATGTTCTGACTCTTTCATCCCTTTACAGTGAACTAAGTGTCTCTCTTGTTGATGAAACTCTCAGCAAAACTGTTGCAAAAAATATTGGTAAAGCTGTTCATCTCTTCTGTATAAAATGTGAACAGCTGATTGCCACTGGAGGAGATGCAACTCAAGTAATAGGTTAGTTTTGTTTCTGCAATGAATGGGAGCTCTGTAAACCTATTTGATCTTAAGTTGCTTGAAACATTAGTGATCTGCATATACTTGATATACTACACTTTCTCTTTGTAGAAATCACTTTAATTTTCTTTCTTTCTTCTATGTTTTTTCAGATATACCAAGCCAGGCTCAGGCTTTAAATGCTGCAGCTGCAAATATTCTGCATTACTTAGCTGGACAACTTGAAAGAGTGCTCAGTAACATGGGCGCAACTCTAGCTGCGGGCCCAGCTTCAGTTGTCAGAGAATCACTCAGTGGTATTGAAAAATTAGTCACAACTCATGTCTTGAATCCCTTACTGGCATCTGTGGCTGATGCAATTGAAGCAATACTTCTTACGATGCATGATGAGGACTATGCTGCTGATGAAGGAGCAAGTACTAATAGTCTTTACATGAAGGAGTTACAAACTTTCATTGGAAGAGCTATGAACTTGTACCTTTCACCATTTGAGGACCAGGCTCTTGTTTTTAAATGGTTTGTGCTAGAAATTGTTCTCACTGATTTTAGAGTGTATGTCAGTCGTGTTGGTCGTGTGTGCTAAATATGATACTTTCCTCCTTTCATTTTAGCTCTGTTACTGTTGCTACTCGCTGCATCGATCTTTTTTTACGTTTAGCCTCGTTAATAAGACCTCTGGGAAAAGTGGGTGTTGCCAAACTGTCATCAGACTTTGAAAAGGTTTGTTCTTTTCTTTCAAAATTGTATTTGACTTTTTAATTGCTGATTATGTAATCGAATTTTGTGTCTTATGTTTTAACAGCTTGAGTTGGCACTGCAACCTTTGGCAGGTAGGCAGCCTCCTGCAGACCTGGGATGGGGAAAACATTTGCGTGCTTTGCGCTCATTGCGAACCTTGATAGGCCTACCTGCAAGTGAATTAGCTGCAAGTCCTGCTGTTGGGAATGCTCTTCCACATAGCCTCGTATTGACATGTTTGTTTTCACAAGCACCTCCAGAACTTCTATCGCCTCACCAGGTAGGTTACTAGTCAATTTTTTTATTACAGCTCAGTGATTTTTGTATTTTGTAGCCAATAATGTAGTTTTTAATGTCACTAATATTCTGTTTTTTATTTCTTTGATCATATTATTGAAGTTTGACATTTTTCCTTTTTCTGATTTTAAGAGCGCTGGTTGGTCTATCAGTCGCTTATCCCAGTGGCTGGATTCTCATCCTGCTGAACGTGATCGTTTGCAACTTGTTGGAGGCTGCCTCCAGCGGTACCAGCAGGCTGTTCGCCAGTCAGGTCAGGCAGAATTTCATCCAATTTATCCCATAATGGTTTCACTCCTTGAAGCTGGTATGGCACAGTGTACTAGTTAGGAAGTAATGGAGAAATTGTTGAAGTTTGATTATTATCATGTCTGGTGAAATGTCAAATAGTTTTCATTGGAGTATTCCATTTGTTAAACACAATCTAAGATGTTGATTTGTACATGTTGTATTTATTTTATCACTAAAGTTTATTGCTTTTAAACTTATATATGCTTATTTATTTGCCTGAAACAAAAAACCTGTGTTCATAACTTCAAGGTTCACTAAAACTCTATTCATTGGCCTCCTGGTTTGCTTCTTTTCGTAATTTGTTGTTAGAAGGAATATTTTAAAATGGGAAATGAACAAAGCACTGCCAGCTTTATTTTGGACATTTTATTTAATTTTCAGTTAGCACTTTATTTCAGCCTCCTGGGCACTGCGGGTACCAAAATCATTATTTCCTTATGAGAATAGTGATGTAGATGAAAAATATTTCTTCTCTTTCTTTTACAAAGGACTTAAACACTCACAACCGATTAAAAATATGGCATACAGAAATGATTATATTATTTCCACTTTGTAAATTATTTACATAATGAAGTGTGAAATGGTCTCACTCAAGGCAATATTTAATAGAAGCATTGGTTTAGGAAAGGACTTAAAGAGGAGAAAATGAATTTACAAATACAAAGCATCATGAACAGCCATTCATCTGAATTAACCCTGGCCCAGAGCTGGTGCTGTTAACTCTCAAAGAGACTTGCCTTATTTGAAACACTGTTATATGTCGGCACAAAAGAAAAGAAGCTGTTCTCTTTTTTGGTGTATGTATATTTCAAGAAAGATCTGTTCTTACTTGGGTCCAGAGCAGAACCAATCTTAATTGAAATATCAAAGTGGTAATGTCAGTGCAAAGAGATACTCATTAACAACAACAACAAAATTAACAGACACATCAAATAATTTTAAAATGGATAAAACAACGTCCAGGCGTTATTACAAAACCAAAGAAACCTCTGCAACAAGAGTACAAGGAAAGGTTGTAATAGAATAAATGTGACTCAGCTGACATTGCGCCAAACAATATAAGGATACCTGCTTTTGCAAACTTTCAAGTCAACACCCTTATTATAGCTTGGACACATCTTTATTTGGATACAATGAGCCTTGCACTTCGGATCGCAGTTAAATATTATGTGCTCCACGGGCACAACATCTAATTCGATAGAAATAACACAATGTTAGGTTTTCTGTCCAAGCACATTCAGTCGACTCCATCAATCAGCTTAATTAAAATGGCCTTCAAAACAAAACTGAAGATTTGATCCGAGAGTTGATAGTAATGAAAGTGATGGTTCCTTTGGAAAAATTTGGATGACAGTGGCAATTTAGCTACACATTTCCATAGGTGGAACTGCCGATAAGTCCAGACTATACCTAACATGTCAGTATCCACTAAAATTCGAGCTGGTCATATATCTTTATGGCGTTGGTGCTCTGAAGTTTTCGACAGGAAATTTTATAAGGATTAGCAATGCTTATTAAGTGCAAATGTTTCCAAATTTCAGATGAGGAGAGTGCAGACATGTGGTATATTGCATACAATTGACGGGTCTCGTTCTAGCACAATGTAAGTACTTGATGGGCTGCCGCTTGCCCGAGTGCAGCATGGCTGTGTGACGGTGGTCAGCTTGCTGCCTCCTCACTGCTCTTCGTTACCTGCAACAAGACTATCAGAATTAACTTCAATGGGTACAGCGAGCTGGGACTTCAAAACTTGGGATCCAAGAGTAAGTCACGCCTCGATTAAAGGTAAATTCATTGAAAGCCAATAAAGAAAGAACACATTTCTTAGGAAGAAATACCCACTGTAAATTTTATAAGCGCTTTTGCACGAGTTATCGTTTGCGCCGAACTACTGCTTGCTCACACGGAAGGGAATGGACAGCACCCCGTAAGGTCAGCAGCACGTGAGAAGCGGAGAGCAAGCCTTTTCCTGCTCTCCAGGTGCATCACCATTGAATTCGTCCGTCAAAAAAGGTACATGACGCCGGGGATGGCGCCCACCTTCCTCCCTCCCTCCCTCCGCTTTCTTTCCCTTTCTTCCCGTTCCAGCCCGTCGGGAGTGGGGAGGGAAAGCCCCCAGACGCGCATTGAATAGCAGTTCGAGAGACATGACCCGAAAAACAATTATTGGAGCACAGCCAAGGCTGCCACCAGCAGTGCGAGAGAGAGGCCTACCGGCCATGTTTAAAATGGAACGAAAGCTGCGAATTAATGTACAGCAGGACGCGAGTCAACTTACCTCATTCCGCTCTATTATCGTGCGAATACAATGCAAACTACGATTGCCGGGGAAATTGGAATCATATATGAGTATGCTCATGTATAATGAACCCATATACACAATCATATTCGACTCAAATTTCGCCGGGTTTGTAAAGAAAAGTGGAAAAAAAAATCAAGAGCTACCAACTTTCGTATTTTAGAACATATGAAAGTGCAAGCTGTTATAATACATTCCTGTGGAGCTATTTGGTATTTGCTTTGCGAAGCAAGCGGCGCAGCATGTCATACTTGAAACTAAGTGCGTGAGAAACGAAAGTCAAAGCATCATAAATATCGGAAGTATACGGAGCTCAATCAGATCAAAGAGTTTGATCTCGAGACTACTAAGACATGCCAAACTAACTCTCCGGCACTGCTATGACGTCTGCTACTGCAAAGAAAGTGCACGTCTTGGTTCCTAACGGTGAGGTGCCAGTATTGATTCGTCAGCTGTCTGCATGCGCCACGCACAAGAGGGAAGTCCAAAGAGACATCTCAACGACGTGCAGAGGACTTCGCTTCACGTCATTTCAGAGTCTTTTTTATTGTAAGAAAGATGAAGATAAAAAGCATTGGTGTGTTACGTTAGGCGAAAAATCGTGTTTTCCCAATGATGTCGGAGTGACGTATTGACGGGTGTTGGCGCGGTGTCATCGTTAGGTCCCAAGGTGCACATTCTTGAGTGTGGACACGACTCACCGCCTGCTAAAGTCTTCAAGCTATCCAGACCCGCTGACCTCTTGCCCCAGAGGCCTTTTAGTTTTCTCCAGTTCTCTCTCTTGCCCCAGGAACCTGCAAGCACACTACTGCTCATACCGTGCAGCTCATTCCTGTCATACCTTGCAGCATGCTTCGCTCTCAAACGCGCTTTCTCGCTGTCTTACACCCCAGCAATCTGGAAAACAACCTCGACCTCGACCTCGGCCTCGATCTCGCGGTAACGAATTTGGTTCCCCTTTATTCTTGACGGCCTTTCCTCTTTAGTCCTGAAACGCCTCGGGGCGCGCGGAGTGCGTGCTTTGACCCGCCCGCCCCGTCCTCAGTGGCTTCCTTGGCAGAACAGCGAAGTCACAGCGATGCCAAAATGAAGTCATACGTCACAAAGTTTCATTATTTTAACTTTTACGGACGATGATCCCACCAACATTTCTCATACAATGACCCACGCATGATATCGTTTTGACGTGGAAATGAATACGATGTTCTGCTGGTGTTCACGCCACTTACACGGGCACGTGTTCTTTCCTTGAGGGACCCTGACCCTGGGCCATGGATCGTGGACCGCTCGGCTGTGTCTTGTCAATTGGTGCCAGGGCCGAAACTACACCCTCGAGGGGCTTGGGCAACCTGATAGTGTTGGGAGGCATAATGATACGCCACAGCGGCGAACCGACCGGTCAATACCCCACGCAGCAGAGACTTTTAATGCACAATGACGAGGCTTAAGCTGCTTGGAGAAAGTATAGATTGAATTAGGCTCTTTTCTTTTCTTTTTTCCCCATGTGATTATGTGGTCATTTGATCCTTAGCAGTGCATTTATATTTTGAAATGGTTTTAAGAGGTTCCGAGCGGTTGGTTTTGGAATGAGCTTGGTCGCGTACCTGACAGATTCGCTCCATCGCTGTAGAGGCACTGTTCGCTATACTGGTTTCCGCCTTGGCAGTTTCGAGCGTTTTGGAGCGAAGACCACCGGCCTCCTGTACAGAATATGGGAGGAAGAGAAATAAAGGAAACAGGAAATTACGGAATGAGGAGAGGCTCAGAGAGGGAAATGCAGACAAGTGACAAGTGACGGTTGCACGGATTGCAGAAGAAAAGAGGGAAAGGCAGGAAAAGAAGAGAAACCAAACGAAACCGTGAGTGATTCGAATCCAACAATATTACATTTCCGAAGCAAACATTCACCAAGGCCATCACAACTCCCAGTCTGCATGCCTTAGAGAAAGAGCACATTAATACAAGCTTCAGGGCTATTTACACAAGTTGAAACCCAACATATGCATCAGTAAAAAAAGTTGTTATCTCTTGCGAAATTGACCGATGTATTCACTGCTGAGGGTAGAAAGTTTATTAGTGTCACGATGCTTTGAAAGTCGAAACGAAACTTTTTGAATTCATAAATCAAAATATCGAAAGACATGGTTATGGTTTTACTTATTCTTAAGTTAAGGCGCTGTTGATAACGATATCTGGTTCTTGTCTTCAAAAATTTGACAGGGATTTTAAAGAATTTGAATCGAACATAAATTAATAATCCGATCAGACGCCTATACTAATATGTTACACTTTCCTTTTATTTAGATTGCTTTCAAACTGCAAGTTGACTTTAAGCTTTTTACGGTTCCCCTGATCCCTGATCGCAGGCATGGCAATTAGCTGTCCCAAGCGAAGGGCATGCGTTCAGCACGGTTGAGGTAATCGATTTCTTTAAAGCGAAGTTTTAAATGAGTTTTCAGATCGGAGTGTCTTTTGATGGTAAATGGTAAGATTAGGTCTGGCTGCCCCAGCAGATCACAGCGCCGTCCCATTCCCTGGCAAGCGACATGCAAGCCTCGCACTGGAAAAGCGTCAACCATCAACTCATGCTTCACCACGCCACGCCACACCGTGCCTCTGCGAGCGACCACAAACCTGGTGAGGCGTCTACTGGGGGCCCGCAACCCCTCGGCCTCGGCTCCCTTGGGCCTCTTGACCCCCACGGGCCGCCTGGCCACCCTGGGGAACATCCTGGGCGCCACTAACGGCCCCCTTGAGCCCCGAGCCAGGGCGGATGGCTACAGGCCCCGCAGCTGCAGCTGCTGCAGCACCTGCCATGGTCAAACGGTGAGCGAGCTGCCAGCTCAGCCACAGCTGGGCGCCCCCGCCCCGCGCCGCCCCGCCCCGCCTCCTTCCCAGCCGGCTCTCCACTCACATATATTGAGGGTGAGTTCCTCGTTACTACCAGAAGGGGGAAGCTCTTATGAGGGCGCGGCCGTCACTGTGCGAGTGAGACAAATACCACCCAGATGCACTGCTACTAACTTCTGCCCGAACAAAAAGTTAAAAATTGAAAAAAGAAGATGCGCAGTCATCATCTTGCTTTTTCTTACGGTATGGAAGCAAACTGTAATTTTTTTTCAAGTTAACTAAATTTAGTGGACAGCACGAAAACGTGTTGTACGTTTTAACAAAATTTTGTTAAAGAATACGACATTTTATCGTGTCTTATCTGAATTTCGTTGCATCGAAAGTATCTTTTACAGTGCAGAACACAGACTCCTGGAGTAAACTACCTCAGGCGAGGACTTTTCATCAAGCAGGTTAGAGCTTGAGTTCGATTCCGGTGGGTCCGTCATACATTTAGAGCAGTTCCATTGAAGCTCGTAACAGTGCTTCTGTAGTGGCCCCCAATAGCCGTGTGCGCAACACCGTTCTGCAGCCGATTGCACCCAACTTAAATCACTGAGTTCATCCCGTCCACTCCACATGTCTAAGAACTTTTTTGTTTAGATTTGATAACGTTTTCCTGCATAACTAGAATAAGTAACAATTGAAATAACAATTCAGGAACAATTCTCTGAGCAAGTAGAACAAAATTGTTACTAATTGATTTTATGTATAAAAACGCTTATGAGTCTGAATAAGAATGTTCTCAGACGTTAGATAGTCTAGTTTCATCAGCCATGACAAGGCAACCGAGGGAGACACTGACTGCGTACCTCTGAAGTTGTTCCAGTCGGCTGTCCGCTTCGCCACGGGCTTTACTTCCTCCGCGGAGAGGTCGTCCTGGAGGTCGTCCTGCTCCTGGTCCAGAGGCTCGTCTCGCATCTCCTCGCTCTCGTCGCTGAGCGCGCCCCTCTTTCCCCATCCTCCACCGAACCGGTCCCATGCTCGCTTACCCCATCCGCTCGGCATACTGTCCCATGCTCGTTTTCCCCACCCAGCGGGCATATTGTCCCATGCTCGTTTTCCCCACCCAGCAGGCATGTTGTCCCACGCTCGTTTACCCCATCCGCTCGGCATATTGTCCCACGCTCTCTTACCCCATCCGCTCGGCATATTGTCCCACGCTCTCTTACCCCATCCACTCGGCATATTATCCCATGCTCTCTTACCCCATCCGCTTGGCATGTTATCCCACGCTCTCTTACCCCATCCGCTCGGCATGTTATCCCACGCTCTCTTACCCCAGCCTCCCCCCATGGTGTTCCAAGCGCGTTTGTCTAAATCAGAATCCGTGTCTTCGATAGCACGTTTCCCCCATCCGCCACCCATGGTATTCCAGGACCGTTTCCCCCAGCCCGACGGCATACTGTTCCAGGCCCGTTTGCCCCACCCGCTCGGCATGTTATCCCATGCCCGCTTGCCCCACCCGCTCGGCATGTTATCCCATGCCCGTTTGCCCCAGCTGCTGGGCATGTTATCCCAGGCGCGCTTGCCCCAGCCGCCACCCATAGCATCCCAGGACCGCTTGCCCCACCCCCCGCCCATCGTGTTCCAGGCGCGTTTGCCCCAGCCACTTTGGAACTGGTTCCATGATCTTTTCTCCTCGTCAGTGTCTGTGAGCTGAGCCTGCAACAGACAACAAAAGCAATGTGGCAACCAAGGTTTCCAGGCCTCGAACCAGAATTGGAATTTTTACTCGGATTTTTAAATTCAAAGGGGCGCCAACATAGGCAGCTCAGTTTGTCAAGTTTCCCTGCGACAAAATTTGACACATGTTCATTTAATTTACGAGGTGATAGTTTCTGATCAAACGTTGGCTCAAACGTCACTTGGTTTCTTATTTTACGCAGGAGGATGTAGTGCTGCCTGTGACTCGCCTGGACACCTGTTGTACGGCGCGCAGCTGAGTCACTCGCCCGCCGCCAGAGCGCGCTGAGTGTAACCCGACTAGCTCGCGTACCGGCTGGCTCACCCCAGCGACCCGTGGCGGGGCCAGCCGGGGCCAGCCGGGGCAGCCGTAACGGTGCACTTTAGACCTGCTTTAATCCTGCTTATTGTATCAACATTGTATTAACGACCTTGCGCTGTGGACAGTGGTGTCCGGGACACGGGACACGCAGCTCGGAGCAGCGGGACTAAGGCCTCAAGCCCCACAGACGAGACTTAGAGCTCCATAATGAATGAAAACCCGCGACAGATGACATAAAATAAATGGCTGCCACCAACAGGAAGCAGGCAGCTATTTACAGAAAAATATATATGCCATCTGGCTGCGATATTTGAACCCACGACTGAAGTGCCGACGATAGTTCGTCTTTGATAGTAAGGGGTCATCCATATAGCACGTGAACGACCGAGTCATTTGTGACCTCCCCCACTCCCTTCAAGACTCATCCCTACCCCCTCGCGGAATGTACATGGTCGACGTTTTATCGTACCCGTCCGAGAGGCCTGGGTCGTTGACCATCCCTAGTTCAAACCCGAGCCATCCATAGCTGAGCGTATTTTCAGCATCAAGTGAATGCACTGGCCTGTTTTGACCCTCACACAGCACAGCGTTGCAGCATGCTGTCGGACACTTCCACATTATCACAAAAGTGGATGATAATGACAAATATAATGCTGCTCCAGCCACCAGCACGCTCAGCGGTAGAAGGGAAGGGATCCGCCCGGGAAACGCGTTATGTGCAGTGCGCATCGTATGAGAAATTATCCCGACCCAGTGTAGGCATGAGTTCAAAAATTGGTCGAATTTTCACGTATACTCCTCGCTTTCGTTATGAACGATCTGACGTCATATTGCCTATCGGGAGGCAGTCTACTATCGACTACTAACGCAGAAAAGAATGGATCCGCCCGGGAAACGCGTTATGTGCAGTGTG